>JAHBCN010001577.1:0-113439 GCA_019359885.1 Listronotus oregonensis
TTTATATAATTTTTTAGCTGTAATAAAATAAATCTGGTATACCTTCATATTCACCGCCATAGCCACTGGTCAATTCTTCTACTTGCGAGCTTTGTGCCTGTTGTTCAGAAACTACGTTGCTAACTGGCTTTTCCTCAATTCCTGCAGAAGCTAGGACCACTAAAATAAACAAAAATATTACATAGCTTTTGGTATTGCGAATCACTGTATATCGTGATTGCTTAATTTTTTATTAAACCAAGCTTGTATAACCTCATTAAAATAATTTTTTAAAATAAAGAAGTCAATTAAAGAAATGCGTAGTATATTTATAGGAACTTAACTTATCTAAATTAATTAATAAGATTGACGGAGTAGAGCCATTTCTTGGGTTATTTAAATGTTGTCCCAAAAGTTTTTTTTTAACTTATGCATTTAAGAATTACTAATACAATATTTAAGAAAACTGCTTCCCTTCTAAAAATTGTTTAAGATTATACAGGATAATACAAATTCAATCCTTACGGTGGGATCTCTCGAAATACAGGGATTTCCAAAGAAAACTATAATTTTGAAATAGGATATATTTTTTTCCTAGGTCCATATCAAAATAAATTGTATATATTTGAATTGTTACTTTTTTTTGCGCTCTAATAGCATTTTTAGATTTCACATGGGACGTTTCGTCACTTGACCAACGTCATCATTTTTTTTAATGAGTATCATATTGAATTTTTACATAAGTAAATATTGCTTTTTATTTGAATAAAATAAACATAATAAATTTTTAAATTTAAAAAAATTATATCCTATTGGAAATGTTTTTTTTTTGTAGAACAAGTTCGTAACAAATTTTCCTGACGGGTCTTTGATTATATTTACGGGATCGGAGGTTTTTTTTTTAAATATAAAAAAAAGGTTTTTTTTAAAAAACTTTTTTTTTTCCATATTATCTTTCGAAATTATAAAAAAAAAAAAAACATGATAAATATAGGCAACTTTAAACTTTTTTTTCGGAAATTAAATATGTATATATATATATATAATATATATATATATATATATATATATATATATATATATATATATATATATATATATATATATATATATATATATATATATATAATATATATATATATATATATATATATATATATATATATATATATATATATATATATATATATATATATATATATATATATATATATATATATATATAAAAAACCGGGTGACAACAAAACATACCCAGCCCTTTATTTTCTTGAATGAAAACAAATGGCTTTTAAATTTTGAGGTAATATATTATATCATAAGATGCTGATTTTGGATATTATAACATGTGTCTATCACTTCCGGTTTAACTGGAAACGACATCAATTTTGATTTTTTCAATGGAACACCCTGTATATTTTTTGGAATTTGGATTCTACGGATTATTTTTGATATAAAATCTATATTATGTCCTATACCTATATCTGCTTGTTTTTGAGAAAATGGCGATTAAAGATGTCTAAACTACCGCACATTATACAGTTTTATGGAAAAACAAATGTTTTAAAACTTTATTATGTTTAATTTAACTTTTTCTGAAGACTCTATCTGTGGAGGTCATAATAAAACTACTTCCGGCTTTATTGGAAGTACTGCGAAAATTAACTTTTCTAATAATGTTACTTCAAAAATGTTAATGCAACACCCTATATTTTTTAAAATTTGGATTCTACAAGTCATTCCTGATATAAAATCTCTATTATATCCTATATCTTTTTTTGTTAGTTTTTGAAAAAAGGGCAATTGAAATGTTCAAACGACAGCACATTATGCAGTTATAGGGGCAAACAATTTTCTCAAAAACTAACAAAGATAGGTATATGATACAATATAGATTTTATATTAGGAATAAGCCGTAGATTCCAAATTTTAAAAAATATACAGAGTGTTGCATTAAAACTTTTGAAGTAACATTATTAGAAAAGTCAATTTTCGCAGCACTTCCGGTAAAGCCGGAAAGAGTTTTATAATGACCCACACAGATAGGGTCTTTAGGAAGAATTAAATTAAATATATAAAATTTTTATAACATTTATTTGTTGTCCTATAAAACTGCATAATGTGCGGTCGTTTGGACATCTTCAATCGCCCTTTTCTCAAAAACAAGCGAAGGTAGGTATAGGATAAAATCCAGATTTTATATCAGAAATTATCCAAAAAATAATATATATATATATATATATATATATATATATATATATATATATATATATATATATATATATATATATATATATATATATATATATATATATATATATATATATATATATATATATATTTATAAGGCTCTAAAGCCTTTATTTTTAATGATGTCACGATAATATAATTAAATAGCCTGCACATATAGGGTTTTTGAAGAAATAAGTTTTTCTAATAAAATAAAAAAGATAAACTCAAATATTCTACAAGAATTTATAAAAACTGTACAAAAACAGCACAAAACTATTTATAAATATGAACAAGGTGTACATATATCTGAAAAGGCAACAAGAGCATATAAATACTTAAGCAATAAATGAATTTTTAAATGATCGAATTCTATATAGGTAGATAGGTAATACAGGATCTAATAGGTGGCAGGCAAGGTGTTCTGTCTATACAGTTTTGGATACTCTTTTGTGCAGCACTTTGAAAAACTGGGTATACGGAAAGAAAGAATATGCTGCTGTAGAAAAGTCGGGGCACAATTTAGAACACTTACGGCCGAGTAATGAAATGGACTTAACAACTGTTAAATTTAACAAAGAGTGAAAAATGAAAAAACTTGACAACACAGCACATTTTTAAACATTTAATGGTAACTAGATAACAAAAATAGTTTAGTTTGGAATTTTGCGTTTAAAATCCATAAAGTATAAAAAAAGAGTTAAAAATAATTACCTGGCATTGAATATGAAAAAAATTGGTTCGACACTCCACCGAAGTAATTTTATATATTTTCATCAAAAACAATCAGCACAATAGATAGCTCAAATGACCAATACTGCAGAACTTTTTTAAAAGGTATTTAGCAGGTTCTCTAATATAATTCATTTTTACTACATTTTATTGATACATTCTGGTAGGTAGATTTATCTTTATTTTCCTAGATATTAAATGCTTTAATTTAATTCATATTGGTAAAACTATTTATTTACAAGAGTTTTATAACTAACTGCTCTTTATAATTTATAATCCATCTATCGTTTTTAAAATAAAAGATCTAAAATCATTTTATGTTTATTTGTAGGTATATTTATATATTGTGTTTCTTAGGTTAAGGCGTGTCCAAAAAAGAGTGCAACATTTTCTACTCGCTCTACTTGCTAAGTGGTTGGCGGGCGGGGCATGTACTATTCTTCGCCGACTAATCAGCAACTGAGAGAGAAAAGTTGTATTTTTATTCGTTTTTTTTACGCACACTGTGAGACGTAATCGAAAATGTGACTTGGTAAAATTATAATATTTAGTAATGCAAGAAAAAACAATAGGTCAGTTATATAGCGCCTTAATCATTAAATTTAAATATTCTGCATGTTCTTGCTTAAGAGGATTCATACCTGCTGTTTACAAGCTAATTTCTTTTAAAGAATGGCACCAAAACTAACGAACGAAACTAAACAAAATTTTGGAAATATATTCCAATTATATCGACAAATGAGGGAAAGGTATTAAGAAGTACCATCTTTTTAAACTTTTTTTTGTTTTTGTTATTGTATAATATTTATATTTTTTAAAATACTTTCCCTCATTATTTACCATTTTCCCCATAATTTATGAAGGGTCCAAAATTTTAAATAAACCCCTAGTTTTTTGACAATTTTTAAATTACGTAATTAATAAATTTTTGGGAGAAAAAACGAAGCCCATAGATTATGAATACATCTTGGCAACGCAGCAAGCTCATAGGATACCGGCGCGGTGACATCGGGGCGATTTTCATGTCTATTTTTGCAGATTAGAATAATATTTAATATTTTAGTGTGTTAATGTTATTTGCATTTTTAAAGATGGGACGGACTAAAAATAATATATATCTACATATATAATATTATCGTTATGAAAGGTTTACAATTAGGGTTTTCATAATTTATTAGAGTGATGTCCGGACAGTCCATCAGATCCTAGATAAATAGCGGCGATTTTGGCCATAAAAAATAGATGAATTGATGGATCATCATTTTTTTTAATTCTTTGTTTTTTACGGCGAATTCATGGTGGTAATAGCAAAAAATATTTCAATTAAAAAATCAACTTTGAAAGTTAAAAAAATCGTTATTTTTGCAAATAATCTTGAATAAATAACTTCTATTCCATTGTATTTAAAGCTAATTTTTATTTTTTTCGCTTTGTTTTTTTTTTGTATTTTAAAAAAAAAAAAAATATATATATATATATATATATATATATATATATATATATATATATATATATATATATATATATATATATATATATATATATGAAAAACATCAAAAAAAAAAAATAGAAATCAGTATTTTCGCCGCTATCTAGTCGCAGTCGAACGTTGACTTTTTGGTTAATAAACTAACATTTGTAATCTTTTTGTTTTCAAATTGTTCGTTTTTTTTTATTTATTAAAAAAAAATAAATATCAAAAACATTAAAAAAATAAAGAAATTTCATCCAAAAACATAAAAACCAATACTTTTTTAAATATTAAAGGCAAAAAAGGTATCGAAATGTTTATTTTTTCCTTTAACGACATTTTTATGGTAAATGCACCGTAAAAACAAGCAGAATTAAAAAAATAAAAAATGTTAACTTTTCACCTATGGCCAAAAATAGGGTTGACCACACTTGTAACTAATTACTATTTTTTCGCTATTTTACCTTATTGAAATGTTGATTGTAGAAATTGGACAAACTAACAAGAGCACGGTCCGATAGGTGCATCGAGTTATGGGCTCCCACTTGGCGTGCTTATAGTGTGGGTAGGTACCAACCAAACCCCAAATTATCCAGTTAAAGATGGGAGAATGCTTATCTACCGAATAGTTTGTACGTGAAGGCGATAAGCAAGTAGCCTAACGGCATGAGAATCAGACTTGCGTCTAGACGGTCCGTGGTTCCGTGGTTCCGTAAAATTGCAAAAAATTAAAAATACATTTTACGTGCCTTTATTCATTAAAACTTACGAATCGAAACTATTTTTTTTTAATACCAACAAACATAGAACAAAAGATAGAAAAAATTAAATTACGGTTAATTTATTTAAAATGATTGAAAGAGTTGCAAGAGATTTGAAAAAATATATATTTAATTCGTAAGTTTTAACCAGTAAATTTCGTAAAATGTATTTTTTAATTTCTTGAAATTTTTTGAATATTAAGTTATAAATTTAAATAAAGTTTAAATCAATAAAAGCACATATCTTCGACAGGACTCTAACCACGGACCATCTGGACGCAAGACTGATACTCAAGCCATGCACAAACTATTCGGTTCATAAGCGTCCTCCCATCTTTGACTGGAGATTTCTCGAAAACGAAGCAGAGTTGGCAGCTACAATTTTGGAGTTTGGTTGGTACCTACCCATGATACTATTACTCGAGAAGATAAACCCACGCGCATGAGATAAGCCTATCTCTCTCGCACGCCTGACGTCACTCCATGACGATTTCCTCAGAAACGGCGAGTTTTAATATGGCATTCCGATATCTGTTTAGATGTTAGATGGATTAAGCGTATGATTTATTTATTTTTTAAACGTCATAAGTAATGCCAAAATACAATAAACGTTAAAAAAGGCTTTAAAACACTGCTTTCCCAACCGACAAGCAGAATTGTTGTCATCGAGTGACGTCATGCGCAACGTCGTACGAAATTAAATCGCCAAGTGGTTTTATCTTCTAGTAATAGTATCATGGTACCTACCCATTCTATAAGCACGCGAAGTGTAGCCCATAATCTCTCAGACCGTCCCCTGATAAGAGTAAAACTACTTACTGAAAAGTATACAAGATGGTTAGATGGATCCTTGCCGCACAGGGGACGTGGGCGTGTTGCAGCGCATTACCAATCAAAGGGCTGCGAATAATTTCGCACGCGAGTTACAAACAATATTTTTTTCTACAGAGACTTTAATTTTATTAAAGTAAAGCCATGAATGATATTTCTTATTATAAAATTTAATGCAAATAATTTTTTTAAAACATATTAGTCGAATCTGTCCCATATATAAGTGCCCATTAGAAATATTATACGTGAAGGAAAAGTATGTAATATTGTTAAATAAGTCTATTTTTTGTTATATTATTAGGTAGTATTTTATAATTTGTCTTACTTTTTATGATTGCAGTTTTTTAAAGTTTTATTTGTGTTATTTATATTATTAGGTGGTATTATTTTATAATGGTTTAAAACTTTTTTTTATAATTAAACTTTTTTATAGTCTATTAAAATTTGCTGTTTTATTATTACGTGAGATTATTTTATTATTTGTTCAACATTTTTTAATAATTGAACTTTTTAAAAGTTTATTTAAATTTGCTGTTACATATATTATTACGTGGTATTTATTTATAATTTGTCTAAAATTTTCTATAATTGCACTTTTTTAAAATACCAAAGGAAAAAAAACAAACCACACAAACATAGAATATCAGATATAAAAATAGAGCTTAAATTAAACCAGGTAAGTTTTCTCAATAAACTAAAAATGTCGCTAAGACCGTATTAAATTGAAGGATGTTGTTTATAAAAACCTATATGTAAAAAGTAAAATCCGACCCTGGTCAGAAATAACTGTTTGTGGCGATTGGCATAGCGACCGTACATTGTTGCCAGTGGTTACGAAACGGTGGGTTTTTCGTTCATTACCGTCGAAGCACGATTTGAATTTGATCAGCTGATGATGAATGCTCTTAAGTGTCAAGTGCCTAAGTGCAATCTCTTCTGCCTAGCAAGAGCATGCAAAATGTTTTAATTTAATGATTTAGGCGCTAACTGTCCTATTGTTTTCAGCTTGCAGTATTATAATTTTGCCAAGCCATGTGTTCGGTCAAGAGAAAAAGACGAATAAAAGTACAACCTTTTTTTCTTGGTTGCTGGTTAGTCGGCAGAGAATAGTACATGCTCCACCCACCCACCTCTCAGCACGTAGAGCAGGGAAAAACGTTGCACTCTTATTCTTTTTTCTCTTACGTGGAATGTTCGTACGACCAAGTTGCAAGGCTGCCTCTAGTAGTATATGCCGAGGGTTGAGATAGATTAACTGAGTATTATTATTATTAAAAAGTTTGACAATAAAAAAGGGCAATTAAAACGTGAAATCGTACAAAACGCTCTTGAGCTACTCCAAACCCTATCTCATCTAGAGTGCATGTAAAAATGATTATATGTATATGCGCTGTTTTAAAACCAAAAACCACCTTTTAATTGCGATGCAAACATTCTTAGATCAAGTTTTACACCCTAGAATCCCTTTAACTTGGATTTCGACAAAGGCCTTGCGACCAATCGGACCTATACCACAACGGATTTTTTTTAGTACCGCATATGATAGCTTTGGACACGCCTTAACCTAAGAAACACAATATATTGATATACCTACTTAATAAACATAAAATGATTGTAGATCTTTTGATTTTGAAAGGACAGAGGGATTATAAATATGTATTAAATTAAAACACTAATTTTCAAGGCAAATAAAGCAAATTTTCGTCTACTCTACATGAATCTACCTACCGTGTAGTAGGCATGAATTATATTAAAGAACCTGTTAAAAACTCAAATTTAAAGAAGTTTTACAATATTGGTCATTTGAGCTATCTATTGTGATGCTTGTTTTTGAAAAAAATATATAAAATTACTTTCTTGGAGTGTCGAAACAATTTTTTTCATATTCGATGCAAGGTAATAGTTTTTTTTTAAATATGTTTATTTGATTTTGAATGCAAAATTCTGAACTAACTTTAACAACGCGTTTATCACTCGGCCGTTAGAGGAATAGTTATTTCTAGGAATGTTAATAGTTTGAAAGCGGCATATTCATTTTAAATGTGTATCAAATATTTGCTCTTTTAATGAACTGTTTCTATGAAATTTGTATTAGGATTTTAATATTATATATTTTTTTTTGTTTAAATAACTTATTGTTACCTGAAAACTCTAATGACATTTGCTTTTAACAAAAAGTTTTAAAATATCATCGGAGTCAAGGAAAACTAAGCAGATATTTACTTGTTTAAAGTAATTGATGTTACCAGCTTTTAAATTAAAACATGTTATATATTGTTAAAATAAAGAGCACTCTTAACCAACTCAAAAATCTCAAAAGGCGTTTATAGAAAAAAAATTTAGTTAATGATGTAGGACGAGTAACAAAACGTTGAATGTGTACTCTAAAAGCGCTATCAGACCGCAAAAAGGGTAGCAATGTAAATTAAATGCAAAATTTATTTTTAAATCTGTTTTCAAATAGAGCAAGGCAAAAAAAAACAATTCTACAATTTTGGTTTTCTTGAATGTCTCCGGATATACTCGTAGTTTTAAACGTTTCTAAAAGGCATATTGTTAGTCACATAAATGAGCAGTTTTTCCCAATTTAACCATCTATGTATCTTCTATAGTATTCGGAATCCTTATGGTGAGGGTCAAAGTTGAATTACCCTGTGTGCTAGCACGGTAGCACATTTGAAAACAATTTACTTAGTTAATTTTGACTTGGCCGTTCGGAAAACATTTATCGAAAAAGTTAAAAAACAACGTGTCCAAGATAAGTATGGGGATCTCCGAAGCGGTCAGAGATAGATGGGTAGTTTAAATTTGGAAAAGTTGCGTATTGGGGAGCTCAATAATATACCGTTGAAAAATTAAAGTTAAATTTCGTACTTTCGGAAATATGGCGAAAAAACTAAAATTTTTGATTTTCGTTTTTATCTTTTTACTATTTTATTTCAAAAGTTAAAAAAGTTGTAAATAAACATTTTTATTGGAACTTTTTAGGCTTCATCTATTGGCAAAGTCAAACATTTCTTACGACGTCTCGTTTTCATTAAACCATCATTAACTTTATTTTTTTAAATACGGCCCTGGACTTTTTATTTATTTTTTTGAACCCCCTATTTTCCCAATTACAAAAATGTATAACACTTAATATTTATTTCACAAATATGGAACGCTCCTATAAGAAATCATGTGCGTTCCTTGTCTAACTCATTGTCACTTATGGAAAATATGTTTATTTAACAGAAAAATGTCAAGTGTTATACATCATTGTGATTGGGATTAAAAATGCTTCAAAACATTGCAATAAACGATCAAGAACCGTATTTAAAAAAATAAAATTGATGATGGTTTAGCGAAAATGAAAAGTCGTAAAAAATATTTGACTTCGCCAATAGATGAAGCGCAAAAAGTTCCAAAGAGAATGTATTTTTAGATTTTTTCTAACTTTTAAAAAAAATCTTGTAAAAAAATAAAAATGAAAATCGAAAATATTTGTTTTTTCGCCATATTTCTGGAAGTACAAAATATAAATTCAATTTTACAACGGTATATTATTAAGCTCCCCAATACGCAACTTTGCCAAATTTAAACTAATTAACTATCCTTACCGTTTCGGATATCCCCATACTGGCACTCCTTATCTTGGACACGTTATATATTTTAATTTTTAATAGGTAAGGTCACTAAATTTATTACTGTTACGTTTGTTATTAAACATAAAGTATATACTTACGACAAAAAGTACTAAGGACGAAAATTCTGAACATCATGAATAAGTAAGCTAAAATAAAAAAATAAATAAAACCATACTATAGTAAAATCTGATATTAATTTATTAAATAGTAAATAAAACAATTTAAATATAAAAAAATATTAATTATTAAAATAATGGGAGTAAATCTTATTTGAGATATAAAAATATATATCTTGGGTTTGTTTTGTGATCCATTCACAATAGAGTAAATTAAATAATAATATTTTTAAAACGACCCATAATGCCAAAAATTATTTTATTCAATAAAGAATAAAGTTATTATCAAAAACTTAAGTTGCACGAAGAAACCTGCACTTTTAAAAGAAACTTTAAAAAAATTATTTTCTTAACAAAAATGTAAAGGATTTAAAAACGTAGTATCTTTTTGCAACACTAAATTTAAAAAAATATGTTAAAAAATAATATGTATTTACGCCAATCCTAATAGAAAAGAATACTAATAAGTTTGTTGCAAGGAAGTTTAAAGGTGTATGGAAAGCCAATGCTGTAGAACAAAATTGTCCAGGCGTGCAGGGCGGCGCGGCGGGAATAGGGGAATCGGCCCCGCGAAGTTTGCACAATGAATCGTAGGTCAGGTCTGGACTTCCATAATTCTTTGTTACCACGTATAATGTTGACATCATAAAATGTCAAATTCAGACTAACTGTACGATCACTGTTTCTTTTTTTATTATTTTTTATTTAAATTATTGTGTATAATTGGATTTTATATCATCAGATTTAACATGAAAAGAACTGATAGCACCAGTGTACTACAGCCTTCTATTTAAAGAGTTCATATTTTTGGGAGTTTCAAATTTTTACCAAAAATCTTAATAAAATAATTAAAAACACGATTTTTTAAAATAAATTTTAAACATTGTATGATAGTTTCGTGTACTAATCACGAATTCTGTGATAAAAGAAGGGCAAGATAGTGTAAATAAATTTAATCTATTTATCATATATATTATTTTTATATCGTCAGACACTTCACTAAAGCTGAGGCTTCAAGACAAACGTACGTGGTAAAGGGGGAGTTTATCTACACCAGAAATAAATATTTGGAGAAGGGAAAACTTCTGCGGATAGCAGATTTTAGTCTAGACACTCTGGGGATGATGGAACAAAGAAAGTGGGAAGTTCGTGGCGTCCTAAAAGTTGGACTGTAAAAGGATGCATAAAAGTGGCATTACGTGTTGCTCTGTCGAAAGTTGTCAGAGGAATTATACTTCCCAACTCCTCGAAGCAGAAGCCGTGAAAATACCTAAAAAAATGCAACATATCCCCTCCAGCCCGTCGGTGGGAAGGAGAAGGAAGCTTTTCTGTAAGCGTGGGATAATTAATAAGACGATCAGATCTTTTTTGAATGGAATGATAAAAGTTGTTGGAAATGCCATTCCCAGACATGCGAACAATATTCTAAAGATGGTCTGATTTAAATATATACAGAGTATACAGATTAGACGGATAGAAATACTTACTAGCTCAAAAGAGGAATCCAAGCTTTTTTAAAAAAACATCTGAGGCTATGGATGTAATGTGATTGCAATGCAAATGCAAAATGCTTAATAATTAACTTCTTTTCGCGACACCGAACATGACTGCGTCTTGGAGCATTAACCTGGACAAGATTTTTGGAGCCCTAATTTAAGATTAGTTTATGGTCTTGTAAAAGTGATATTTGAATTGACCTGCGCTTGTTTTTCTAATGAGGTATATTCCGGGTATGTTTCCCTTGGATTTGCAAGACAAAGCCATACAACTTTCAGGCATTTTGTTACGATATTGTAAGTAATAAACAATAAACACAAAATTATAGTCACAATTAAATAAACCAATAATTACTAAAACATGAAGGTTTTTATCAATCCAAAAAACTTCTGCAACCACAAAATAAAATCACATAACGGCACACTGCGGGTATGGTTTTACAAACACCGCACCGTCGCACACGAAAACGGGACTCCGGCTCTGTCAAAATATATTGTGTTGCCTACCTATAAACTGTGTGTAGGTAGGCATCACATTACAATATTTTGGGGAATTTTGTTACTGCGCAGAATAAAGGGGGTCCCTCAAGACAGTTATTTTCATAGTGGGCCTGACATTTTTTGATCGAATACGCCATAGTATTGGGCTTCCATTAACCTTTAAACCTTAGTTGTCTTTCTCGTATAGTTTAAACCTTTTTCCGATATGTATGTTATTTGGTGCACGTTTTTTAAGAACCTGTTTAGGTTTGTTTTTTATTTCTGGTTAGTCCATTAAAATGGTTATATTATACTTATTAAAGATAACACTACCGTTATTAAAATCACCCTTTGACTAATTTAAACTTTTTTTTATCAATTTAATGCTTAATTTAACATCGCTTGGAGTACCTTAAGAAATAATTTAAAAACTTTTAGAAGGGTACGGTTTTTGCCTCAACATGGATTTTATTAATTTAAAAGTATTATATTCAACCTTACAGTAATACAAAATATATTTGTAGAAAGAAAAATATTTTTTTTAGCCTGATGGGCAGCCAAGCTTTCTATCCCCTACGGCGTTTTTCTTAAAATGTGTCACAATGAAAAGTAAGACCAACCAAAGTAAATGGATTTTTATTCTACAGGATTCGATTTTATGTATTCCAGCTTTTTCAAAGAAATGTGTGTTTACAATATTTACTTTTATATCGGTTAGCGATTCGTTGCTATACATGTGAAAATAAATGATATTTTATTGATACCTAAGCATTAAAAAAACTCGGGAAACATTATAACTGAATCAGACGTTAACCCAAAATTTAAAAGATTTTTTGTATACCTATTAAACTACTTCCAAAAAAATACATAAGTAACAGAAATAATAATAAAGACTATTAGTTAAACGATGATATAAAAAAGCTATCGAGGGGGGTTAAAATTTTGCATTAGTTGTTTACTGCAACTGGGAATTACAATTCTAATCAAAATATTGGCCCTAAGTGCCAGTTTTTTTTTAAACAACGCGGCATTGTTCTAGTAACTACTACCCCTGGAATCGAACGCGAGTCACCTACGTGCTAGACAGGATTACTGACCACTGTACCACTGAAAGAGTAAGTCGAAATATAAAAAATTTACTTAATTATGTTATAAAATTATATAAATATATATTAAATAAAGCTTAATGACCGATTGTTTGAACGATCAGAAAACTTAACCAGAACATCTAGTGCAATAAGAAAGACAAATAAAAAAAATAATTTAATTTTTCTGCTGATTTTAATATAAAAAGTCCGAAAAAAAGTAGTAATAATACAAAATGTTATGTGACGAGCTTAACTACGACATTTATTATCATTATTATTATTTAAATAGTTTAATAGTTATTAAGCAGAAACACTTTTCCACTATTATATACGTTCAGGAGGTAATTAAGGTAATTCAAAATTATATATATATATATATATATATATATATATATATATATATATATATATATATATATATATATATATATATATATATATATATATATATATATATATATAAAATAAGGAGGAGGATGTCTTGGCCGACCAGTTAAACAACAAAGGTAATAAATTTCTTGGGTATCGGTCCAATACCCAAGAAATTTATTACCTTTTTATATATATATATATATATATATATATATATATATATATATATATATATATATATATATATATATATATATATATATATATATATATATATATATATATATATATATATATATATATATATATATATATATATAATATATATATATATATATATATATATATATATATATATATACAAACGAAATAAACAAAGTCATAGGAAAATAAAGGAGTAAAGTCCCTTCGAAAAATCTTCTCAGAGGGCAGAAAAGAATTTAAATAAACTAGAGAAAAAAACGGCTATATAAAAACAAATAAAAAGGAAATACTAGATATAACCAAAACCTATTATGCTGAATTATACAGAGTAGCAAGGAAGCAAACACCAGGTATAGTCTGTCTCAAAGTATACCGTGTTAGCTCTTGCCTTCATTTATGGGTTATACCTGCCGACAGCAATAAAACTGCGTATCGGTAGGTATTAAAGGACAGAACCTTAGGGACGAACTTTAATAATATAAAGATTTGTAATTTATTGTTTATTTAGGTAAGTATAATCTTAAAATTATATAAAGAAATTAAATATATGCAAAGTTTTAATAAATTTGTAAGTGCATTATCTACACATAATTACGTTTTTAATCTAAATATCTAAATCTAATTCTGTTTCACTATCAGAGTCATCATTGAGATTAATTACAATAGGATTTATGTAGTTTTGAATAGAAATGTAAGAGTCCTCAATTTTTATAATGTGCTGTAGTGAATTTTTCCAGCTCTCAACTGGTATGTTAGTTAGTAATAACATTTTTTATCAAATTTATAACACTGGGACTTAAAGTAGACGTAACATTTTCTGCTCTGATCTTTGATTTTACTTGGTTCCACAAATGCTCTATGGGGTTAAACATTCAGTGATACGGAGGAAGCCGTAAGACAGTAGCCTGTTCAGCCAAATTATCACATACATATTGTTTTTTAATTGCATATAAATTTAGGACTTGCAAAAGATGCGTTTTTTTGTAACTGAATTCAAAATAAATATTATTTACTAACAAATATTCCTGGATTTCAGTTTTTGAACTTGATAAAGCTGGAGCTTTGTGTAGCAGACGGCTGTGGTAGCTTGCGTTATTCATGACAATAACACTGTTGTTTGGAATGTTTTTTAAAAGATAATTTGGAAACCAGTTTTCAAAAAGTTCTGCGTCAATCCAAGCTAGAATCCTTAATATTCTTTGCAGACAACAGAAGGCAGTTTTGGGACAAATCCGTCTTCTGAACCAGCGTGTATTATGGTAATGCGTTTTCCTTTATTTGAAGGTGCTTTCGTCTAACAGTTTTGACTGGAATCAACCCATCCTTTGGATACTGTGTCGTGTGTATCGAACCATGTTTCATCAAGGTAAATTATGGATCTGTTTTCTAACCTATATCCTTTATTTTCTTAAAGGTAATTAAATCTCCAAGTGCGTAATCTGTGCGATTCCATTACTACTTGTCTTTTGTCTATTTTGCGGTATTTAAATCCCATTTTACAAACAACTCTATGGAGGGTGGCACGGCTAATATTTATATTGGTTTTGTCTTCGTCTAGCTTCTTTTTTAGTTTATCCAAGGTAGGAATAACTCCGCTTTCATACAGATAATATATTTTCTTTCTTATTAGGTCCTGATCACTATTCCCTATACGGTGAGATTGAAAATCACTACGTTTTTTTCTTATTTTCAGTTCTCCACTAGTAATAATATCCCTTATCGATAATATTGGAGTTTTTGTAAGTAGACAGGTTTCTTTTAAAGCTTCTTGATTAATTAGACCTCTACTGATTAAAGTTTCATACACATTTTTCACAACCTGTTTTGCATCTAATGACAAATGATTTTGACGCGACATAGTTATATTCTCGTAAAACAACTATTTCGAAACGCACAGTACAAACGGTTATTCAACACTGCCACTAAAATATTAGCCAAAATATTTATTTGCCTAATGGTTAATACTCAAGAAACACCTGGCCCACCCCTGCCCTTATGAACAAATGGGTTTACCCAATAACAATAGGTAATAAAATCGTTAAAGGTTTATTGGTGTATGGTCCGTCAAAAGCCATAACGATATACTTTGAGACAGACTATACTAACATACCCAAAATTCAAAACCAAGGGACCGAAGAACTGCCAGAAATTACACTAGCCGAACTAAATGATGCTCTTGGGGAAATGAAAAATAACAAAACCGCTTTACCTGCGGTTTTGTTATTTTTTATTTTCTCAATCGAAATTAAAGCAGTAATGCATGGAGGTAAAACTCTTCATCAAACTGTTTGTAAACTTTTCAACACTTGCCTATTAAATGGTACAACTCCCTCCCAGTGGGATCGAGGCAAAAGTGGCTCGGAGAATGATTAAAGAATCATTCTCCATAAAAAAGGACACATCCCAAAACTACAAAATTATAGACTCATAAGTTTCCTCTCGCATAGGTATAAATTATTTATGAAAATAATGACTAAAAGAATCTTTAATAAACTACACCTATATCAACCTTGTGAACAAGTGGGTTTTCGAACAGGTTATGGTACAAATAAACATCTGCAGACGTTGAAAACTCTTATCAAACAGTGTGGGAATACAACAAACCACTCTTCCTGGTCCTACAAAAAGGCATTTGATACTATAAGTAAAAAAAAAACGAAACAAGCCCTTACAGAATGCCAAATTGACCACAGATATACAACTATAATTCAGATCATATATGGAAAGGCAACAGCACGTATAAAAATACACGAAAACATGCAGAACTTTCGCATTGAACGAGGAGTGCATCAGAGAGATATACTATCGCCAAAGCTATTTACGGCACTCATGTATATATATATATATATGTTTAAAAGAGTTGTTATCATGTGGCGCTTTTGGCAAATCAAGACATATCCTTACATCAAATATTCCTATTTGCCTAAAGAGAAAGATTTTTATTCAATGCGTATTGCCAGTACTTACTTACGGAGCAGAAACTCTTCCCCCCCACAAAACAGTTTGTAAATAAAATACGCAGTGCACAAAGACAAATGGAAAGATCGATGCTGGGTCTTTCTCTCAGAGACAGAGTCTCTAATAACCAATTACGGCAAATGTGTTACTGATGCAATGGTGAGGATAACAAATTTAAAATGAAATTGAGCGGGCCACGTAGCTAGGTTTGCAGATGGACGATGAATAAAAAAGATTTTCGAATGGAGGCCACGTCAGGACGCACACCGCGTCCCCTGCCCACTAACGAGATGGTTCAACGACATCAGAAGAAACCGGACAAATTGGATAAATGCCGCACAGGACCGGCAAGGATGGATTGGATTGCGGGAGGTCTATGTCCAGCAGTGGACCAGACAAGGCTGAGTGATGATGATTATGATAATGATAATGATGATCCTCTTATACAATAATGCGTGTGTCCACAGCAGACCAGGTTTTGAAATAACTGCGTTATCATGAATACATTATCAGATTGCTGGTTCTTCAAAAACGTAAATGTTAAGATTTTTGAAACGAGTTGCCTTTTAAAGCATAATGCTCCTCAATCTATAATTATGTATTAACTTTAATTCTATAAGCTTCTGATTTTTTGTATAACATATGCGTGTTTGTTATTCAAAAATAGTGTACACTATTTTACACTTTTTTACGTAAGCGCTCTTATGTAAGGTGTATTATAAGACTACGTGGGTAGAAAAAGTGTAAAAAAGTGTAAATTATTTCTCAATAACAAACATACCTTAAACATTTTTTTGAAATTCTCAGTTCACTGGTAAAATGCGAACGAGAAACCCTCGCAATCTTAGTGTTAGTAGGAAAAATAACATTGCAATATTCAAAAAAAGTTTATTATTTATAACTATTAGGGCTTTAAGCAGACTACCAGAGGAAAATAATTATATAAATAATTTTAAAAATTTAAAATTGGTTATTAAGAATACGTTAAACAAAGAACCCTTTTTACTGTCATGTGGATTACTTTAAACCAAATTAAATATGTTTACCAAATAATTATTCTTTTGGGGTCTTGATATAGGTCTTTTTATCTTATGTTGTTGTAATAATTTGTACGGTATACGTTGTTTATTTTTTAAATGTAGTAACGGTTTTTAAGTAGGTATTGTTTTTAGGCTAAGCTTTATAACAACGTATGCTCTGTTCCTTTTAACAAACCTTGGTAATATGAAAGATAAATAAATAAATAATATAAAAAACATAATGGCAAATGTTTGCGGGGTTTTGGGCAAAAATGGTAAAAATAATTACAGATAAAAAAATTTAAAGCAACCTAAAAACAAAATTTTACACAGCTGAAATAAGTTGTAAATCTAATGGCTGAATGAAAAATAGCTTTCTACTAAAATTGGTACGGCTAAAAAATATAACGATGGTTATAAATAATTTTTGGTTTGTAATTAAAAAAGCGATTTACCAGAGTAAGTAAAAAAAGTCAAAATTTTACCAATTTACCGTAAGCGCACAGTATTTTAGTTTACTTACTTAATATACTTACGTTTATCACAGAAAGCTTTTTGTAAGTGATCAACAAAGGAACTGACTTTGTTATTTATTATTGCATGATTTAATTTATATCAAATAATATAATTATGGTGGGGCATTAAACACGGTAGACGTATAAAAATTTTAATTAATTATTATTTAACTCTAATATAATACGATTTGAGTACCCAGGTGGAAACATCTTTGCATGAGTTGCTTTGTTGGGCAAAATCTATATCCTTTTATCCGGAATATTGTTTATTGTTCAGTGGTGTAACAATATGTCTTCTTAAAGTTTTTTATTGCTTTTATATTAAGTATAAAGAATTTAAAATAGTCAACGTTTAAACAAATAAACCTATTTATTATATTATAAAACACTTTTAAAATCGGATACACATCTAAAAAGCAGGTACAAATTTTATTTGCTTTTTATACAGTGCTTTCATTTCAAAACCAACCACCCGAAATATATATACCGGGGAGGTTTCATTTCCTATTTGATAAAGTTTTATATTCTTCTTTTCTAGCTAACCTTACTTTGACATGTTCAAAAGAAACCCTCCCTAGTATGACACATTAAGACAAACGGCATAGAATTTGCTATCCAATTATACCAAGAAACTTGAAATCGATTTACGTAGGAACAAGTTAAAAAAATGCACAGATACTAATCCGCAAAGAATTTTAAAACATACTTTATTTTTGTCTCGCCAATAACAGCGCATATTTTCAGCATTTAATTAAATATACAGTGTGTCCCAAATTGGACCTACATGTATTGGTAACTCGGGAACCATTAGAGCTACAGTGTTGGTTAAATTAGGAAAGTTTTAGACAATTTAATTGCAAAATTAAATCTGCTCTCAGATTTTATTTATCTTTTATGGTTTTTAAGATAATTAAGAAAAACCAAAATGATGCATTTTTAACTTTTGTCTGTAGCTCGTAAACTACCAATTTTACGGTTTTAAGATTACTACATTATTAGAACAATTTTTTAAGAATAATTTAATTTAAGTAAAAATATTTTTCTAACTTTATTTGTTTTTGAGATATTAACCCAAACTTTGGATTTTCATACGGACGCCATATTGGATTTTTACGTTTTTGAAAAGAGCTCTTCAAGAGCTTTTCATTAATGTATCACAAGTCTAGGTTTTCAGATTGCTTAAGCTCTAAAAACAATACTTTTGTTTATTTGATAGTAGTCTTAAACTAGACTGCGTAATGGTCGCCCCGTTTTATTAAAAACAAATGATACGCATCCGGAGCAGCATCAACCTAACCATAGACATTTAAGATTCTTAGTGATGAACTTGTTACCCTATGGATCTTTTGTGAGAGCGAAATTCAAAACTTATACGAAAAAAGTGATGCTTTTTGCGAAAATTTATACTTCCTACTATTACCTTAAACTGATAATAATTAAAAACAAAAATAGATCAGTTAACAATAAAATAAAATCACAGTACATGTCTTCCTCCATTTTCCACACATTTCTCGAATTTTTCCCACACCTCGCGGGTTACTCGGCGTAACGTGTTTTGGTTGATGGAAGCAAACACATCCCGTACCCTGTGTTCTAGTTCCAGAATAGTCTCGGGCGGATACTCGTACACCTTATTTTTTGCGTGTTCCCATAGGTAAAAATCAGGGGGTGTGATGTCCGGTGATCTAGCTGGCCAAGCAATTGGCCCATTATTAGAGATTATATTGTCATTAAAGGTATTTATAAGAACCTCCATCACCTCCCTGGTACTGTGCGCTGGACATCCGTCTTGCTGGAATCACAAATTATTCCTTTCATTTGGCGGAACTGTATTTCTAATGGCCGGTAAAATCTGTTCTTGCAGCAATACCTATCTTCATTCAGAGTTTCTTCAAAAATAAATGGTCCAATTAAACGGTTGTCTAAAACAGAAAAATAAGTGTTTTATCTAATTGTGGGAAATTAAAGGTGCATTTTAAATTACCGATGATGCCACACCAGACATTAAAGCCAAACCTTGTTTGTAGCCGTCTTTCTTCTAAATTATGTTGGGCTAAAATTGGGTATCTGTTGACATTGACTAAAGGTGATTCGTCTATTAAAATCATTCCCCTGAAGACCCTGGACAATACGTGGTTTGTATAGATGAAAACGGTGTTTTTTTAAAACCCGATGCACAGATGACTTAGGAATTGTTGTCTGTTCTTCCACTTTTCTAACCGATGATGTGGGATCATCTCTAACGTTTTCCATTATAATCGCCTCTCTTGCTTCATTATTTTTTGTATAAGTTTTGGGATTCGGTTTCACAAAAGATCCATATGCTAACAAGTTCGTAACTAAGAATCTAAAATGTCTTTGGTTAGGTTGTTGCCGCACCGGAAATTGTTCTTCGTATGCAAGTGCTGCAGCTTCTGTATTTCTGTTAGATTTAAGACAAATTTCTAGCATATCTACCTTTTTATTATTTGAATAATTAAAAGCCATTATTGTAAATACTTAAAATAATCAAAACTTGAATTGTTGTTGAAGGCGTTTCTAAACGAGAAATCGGATGGACGCTAATTTTGACATTTAAATTATTTAAATTATAAGATGCATATCATTTGTTTTTTATGAAACGGGGCGACCATTACGCAGTCTAGTCTAAGCCTACTATCAAATAAACAAAAATTATCGTTTTTAGAGCTTAAGCAATCTGAAAACCTAGACTTGTGGTACATCAATGAAAAGCTCTTGAAGAGCTCTTTTCAAAAATGTAAAAATTCAATATGGCGTCCGCATTAAAATACAAAGTTTGGGTAAATATCTAAAAAAAAAAAAAATTAAAGTTAAAAAAATATTTTTACTTAAATTAAATTCTTATTAAAAATGTGTTTTAATAATGTAGTAA
The DNA here is from genome assembly GCA_019359885.1 of Listronotus oregonensis. Lineage (NCBI taxonomy): Eukaryota > Metazoa > Arthropoda > Insecta > Coleoptera > Curculionidae > Listronotus > Listronotus oregonensis. The sequence goes on from JAHBCN010001577.1 coordinate 20,768, forward strand.
TCTTAAAACCATAAAATTGGTAGTTTGCGAGCTACAGGCAAAAGTTAAAAATGCATTATTTTGGTTTTTCTTAATTATCTTATGAACCATAACAGATAAATAAAATCTGAAAGCAGATTTAATTTTACAATTAAATTGTCTAAAACTTTCATAACCAACACTGTAGCTCTAATGGTTCCCGAGTTAACAATACATGTAGGCCCAATTTGGGACACACTATTTTTGAACTCAATAAACTCTCTAATATTAACGCACATCTTTTCTTTTAACTTGCTTGTACGTCCATACATTTTAAGTTTCTTGGTACGGTAGGATGGTAAATTGTATGTTGTTTCAAAGACAATTGTAGTAGGTAACTACAATTGTCTTTGGTTGTTTGCACTATGCGTGTTACCATTTGCAAAGATAATACTACTACGAATCGATGGTTCATTTAAATGGGGCGTTTTGAATCAGTTCGAAGATATCAATGCTTCCGTAAATGCGAATAAAATTAAGTCGGTAACCCCTGCCCCAGCGAAACAAACCGTGCGACATTGCCAATGTCTGTCGCTTGTACCTTATTCGGAACACGAAGTAGCGAAAGCGGGCGGCTAAACGGATTGTTTTTTTTCTAGTCGCGTTTCATCACGCCAATAGTAAAGGCCTGCCGGCAACACTGTTTAACTTTCGTTCAAGGATAGCGCGAAAATCTCTCGATGGACATCGGCTCGCGTTAGCCAAAGTCCATTAGGGGTATCAAAAATATAGCATTGAATGGTTCATCTTATCCGTAGTAGTCTTATCTTTGCCATTTGACATATCAAATTAAAATAAGCTGGAGGTGTGTAGGTGATTAATAAAACTTTATCAAATATGAAATTAAACTTTCCCCTGTCAATTTAAACCGACGTGTTTTTTGCTTTTTTTTGTTTTTGTTTTAGAAAGAAAGTGGTTTGTTTTGAAATGAAAGCACTGTATGTTATTATATTGATGTGATGTACCCGGTCTGGTTGCAATGTTTATAACCTAAAATAAAAAGATATTGTGTCGCTTTACATATACGCTCCAAAACGAGGCTCCTAGAGCGCCGCTTTGAAGCGTCACTTCGGAGTGGCGCATCAGGAGCTTAAGTCGGAGAAAGGTAGGTAAAAAGAACAACACTTCTGGACTGGGCGCCGGGAGTGTGAGTCTGGAGCGTACGAGCCAAAACCCTCCGTGTAAATAAAATATACAAAGACTTTGAAGTGGCGCGTGGAAATTCCGCCTTTATGGAAACTTCACACGCCGCTCCCACTGTGGGTAAAAAGTAAGTCGAATTAAATACTTGTGGACCCTCCTAATATGAATTCAAGAAAAACAGGGCTAATGCTTGTGTAGAGCTGTATATTGTAGGTATGTAAAAATAAACAGAGAACCCCACGGAAAATGTGGGTTACAAAATGGTAATTAAATCGAGATCACTTTGGCTATATGCTGAGAGTACCCGGAAAAAATAAACCGGAATATTATAAAACTACTTAAGAGTGGACGACAAAATGTTTTAGATTATTTTAAATTTAATTTGCCGCTATATTGCTAAAAAAGATAAAATTATGAGAACTAGCATAAGTGCAAAAGAAAGTTATTTAGCAACTGGATGATCACTTCAAGATCAAAAATTGTTGTCTTGTATTTCAGCATCTGCAATGTGTTCTATACGTCCAGACACATGTTTGTGATATTTATATTGCAATCAAATGTAATTATTTACAGGTAAGTATAATAAAAATAAGCAACTACTTATTAAGATTTTGTATTTCCTTCATGTAAATTTTGTTCTCTGTGGATGCTGTTGAATCTTGATCAAGAGATCTGTATTTTGGAAAGGTAAATACATATATCTTAATCAAGATCCATAGGATCCATTGAAAACAAAATTAACAGGACCTTAAAAAAATACAAAAACTTTCTAACCGATGAAACAAAAAAAACTTTAACACCACATAACAGTAAACCTCCTCATCTCTATGGACTACCGAAGATACACAAAGACAATATACCTTTAAGGCCCATCACCAGCTCTAGAAATGCATCCACGACTGTCAGAACAAAACAGCTTTTAGACCTTATTAAGAGTCCATTCGCGCCGCGAAAATTTGATCCAATTTGGGGTTCAAGGCATAATGTTTTTCTCAAAAACGGTATAAGTTATCGATAACTTTCAAAAACTATATGAAAGCCAACACTTAAATCTAGGCTTCTGCTGTAATAGTTTTTTAAATTTGGATTTAGTTTTTAATATTTCCTCGAGTGAAAGCCACCCTAAAATCAGTTATGTTTAGATACTATTTTCTCTCAACTGGACTTATATTTCAAAAATCCGTTACAGCAGAGGCATAGATTATTTCCTTACCTTTAAAATGGTGTATAATCTATGTCATTTAAGTGAAAAATAGTTACCGAAAAACTTTATCTCCTGTAGACTTGCAATCGGAAACAACATCGCATCGATACACCTAATCTGAAAGAACCTAAATAAAATATAATATTTTTATTGCGGCTAAACGAACATTGTGGTAGTGGAAGTTTGTTAGTCTCCGCCAACCGTCTCCGCGTCCTTTCGCCCGACCCCTAAGGTGTAGCGTAAATGCACTCTTAAACCACTGGTCGGTAAGTCTCCATCTTTTGTTAAAAACTCTAGTCATTTTGTTGATAGTCTCAAAAATGTAGAAATAGTACCAGACGATACTTTTGTTAGTTTTGATGTTGAAAGTCTATACACAAACTTACCAGTAGAAGAATCGTTAAGCATTATCCGAGCCAAACTTAAAGAAGATAAAACACTAGTAGAACGCACCACCTTGCCGCTGGATGGATTGCTGGAGTTGTTGGAGCTTTGCCTCCGTAGTTCCTACTTTCAGGTGAAAGATGAGTTCTACGCGCAGGATGATGGGCTCCCCATGGGTTCATGGCTCTCCCCAGTGGTAGCAAATATTTATAGGAAATGGTTTAAGGAACATGTAATTAAAACTGCACTAATTAAACCAAAAGTTTGGCTAAGATATGTTGACGATACTTTTATTGTATGGACAGGCAATGACGAAGAACTTAAAGGTTTCTTAAAGCATCTAAATTGTCTTCGACCTTGTATTAAATTCACAATGAAGAAGAAGCAAAATTCGGCCCTACCTTTCCTTGACGTTCTAGTGAACCGAAATAATGGAAATATACAAACATCGGTAACTACCCACACTGGACAATATTTACACCAGAATGCAGTGCAGTGACCTTATGTAACAAAAGGGAATCCCTGCAAGAGGAAATAGGTAACATAACTAAGGATCTTAAGCAGAACGGATACAGTAAGAGAAAATAAAGGAAACAATCGAAAAAATATATTAAAATAACATACTCCAGACATGAGAACAATATTCTCAAGGGGGTCTGATTTGCGATGCATACAGAGTGTACAGAAAGTAAGAAAAAAAGTATTTTCTGGCTCGAAAGAGGAATCTAAGCTTTTTTGAAGCTGCCGAGGCCATGGATGTAATGTATTTGTGCCAATTGAGGTACTCCTAAAAGTAACGCCTACTATATTAAACGACTCTTTGTTCTGCAGAACTTGGTCGCTCATATGTAAGGGATGAGCATTGGCAGACCTTTTTCGCGACAGCAAACATGATTGTGTTTTCGAGGCATTAAACTAAACAAGATTTTTGGCGCCCCAATCCAAGATAAGTTTGAGGTCTTCTGAAAGAGATATCTGCATTGACCTGCGCTTGTTTTCCAAATCAGAATTACATGGTGGCTTAAGAAATTGAATACTAGAGTAGAGGATTCTATCGTCAGCAAAGCTGTGAATGGGAATGATTGTGGAAGAAAGAAGATCGTTAATGTTTAGAAGAAACCTCGTGGGTTCCAGCACTGAGCCCTGGGGTACACCAGCATTAATTTGGTAGAAGCTGGAAGAATGACCATCTACAGTAACTAATATACGTCGATAAGAAAGAAAACCGGAGAGCTATGAGCAAAGCTTAGGTGGAAGACTGTAAGAAGAAAGTTTGTTAAGAAGCCATCATGCCAGACCTGATCAAAAGCTTTGGATATGTCAAGAGCAACGATCTGGGATTCACCAAGAAACTTAAAGGACTTGTTCCAGTTGTGTGAGACAAAGGAAAGGAGATCAGCTGTAGATCTAATGTCTCATGTCTGTCATGTAAGATCTTATGTTTTTCCAGATACTTTAAGATTTGGAAATTAATACATTTTTCCATTACTTAGCAAACAACAGAAAGAAGATATATCCCTTTTATGCAGGTCTATATTTAGAAGGGAGAGTTTTGGATCCTTTTTTGGAACAGGTTGCACACGTGCAACTTTCCAACTCTCCGAGAAAATTTCCGTGTCCTAAGAGATTCGAAAGAGGCGAGTTAGGATGGGTCCAAGCTCGGGAGTACATTTTTTTAAGACGATTGCTGGTATGCCATCCAGCCCAGACGATTTTTTAGTATTAAGAGAAGAAAGAATACGCTCGATCTGTTTGACTTTAAAAATTATATCGGACATTTTATGAGAAACAGGAGCAACTGTTGTAAGAGAAAGACTAATAGAAGTAGATAGTAGAACTGGCAGCAAATTGTTTGGCAAATAGCAAAATATTTGCCAATATAAAAACATTGTTGCAAATATACTTTTGAACTTAAAATGAATACTCTGGAAATTTGATGAGTTTATTTAACTAATAAAACCTTTTCTTTTACAGTTACCTACAGTTAGTGTTAATATGAGACAAAAAGACAAAGTTTGGTTCGGAAGCCACGTTAATGGGGGTAGTTTTTCCGTGCTGACACTGCCGCGCTGTATAAAAGGTGCCGTAAATGCAATATTTGCATGTTTTCGTGCTTGGACCCTGTTGACGGAAGAGAAGGATAAAATGGATTTAGCATCGAAAAACCCGACACCCACGATACCAAGTACTTTGACTTCATATTAGCTTTCTTGGGCCAAGAAAAAAAGTATAAAATAAGAAAACCGCCAACGTATATTTATAGTAAACAATAGCTTAAAACCTGATGTTATTGTGTTTAATTTTTTGATTTTATTTGGTAGTTTGATTTTTTAATTTTTTTTTTTATTAAAACCAAAATTAAGAATTAATTTTTTTTTAATGAAGAGTACATATAAATTATATACATAGTGTGTCTACTTAAGTTGGCCACATATGGAAAACTTTCTTATTAATAATTTTACGAATAAAAGTTACTTTTCATAAAAAGAAGGATGTAATTGCATATTTAAACATAGTTCTTAATATCGAACCACTTTTTATTATTACAATTTTTGGTGTTATGACATTTAAAGGTAGGTACTTTACTCTTAAGCAAAATTCATATTTTTTGACATACCGGGTACAAAATTGATAAATGTTGATATCTGTTAATTGAGTTTAGATTTCAGAGCATGCAGAACTTTTTAAAATAAATAACTTTTTAAAATAAATAACTTTTTTTCGTAAAATTAATAATAAAAAAGTTTTCCATATTTTGCAAGCTTAAGTAGACATACTGTATATTATAAATTAAATATATAAAGTATGGTAATTAAACACATAAACTATGTTAAAACCAACAACGCCCTTTCAATTTTCATTTGGGTATGTATTGTTTCTCTTGATTGTTTACCAGGCATAGTATTTTTTTAAAAGGATTTGTAAAAGGGGTAGGTATGTAAATTGTTATAAATCAGGCTACGCGCCTGTTTATTATTGGTGGATCAGCTCTGTAAATAAAGCATTTTATTTTATATTAACCAATATGTCCAGTCCTAAAATTAAATTTTGCCGCTTTTAAAGAAGTTCCCAATAAAATTGGACTTACACTTAAGTTAATAAGGTAACGGTAATAGTTCTGCCATCGAGTAAAATATAACAACGCACTTACAGTAAAAGCTAATCTTTTTTACACGCTCAGGTAATATTGCAACTTTACTGGTTAGAATAATCCTAGAATCTTGGACTTCCATTGTCTTTATTTGTTAATTGTTACACAACGTTTCGGTAAGTGATGTATCTCCAACCGTTTTCAAGTGATAACTAAAAACTATTCCTAAGAGCTACGACTTATATACTATCCCTTGTTCACCGAAGCTTGACCGACTTCTCACGGTTCAGCAGCGTCTGCCAGATATTCGGAATATCAATGCTAGGTTTGCTAAATACATTTTTGTTGTTTACAATTATTACAGCTTTTTTAAATTTTCTTTTCTTCCAGTGAGTTTCTTTATGAATGGTTTTTGCGTTCGACCATTGTATGCGGTGTTGTTTTGACCAAGTGTGTTCGGCAATCCCTGACTTCGATGTCTCACCTCGTTCAACAACACTTAGCATTCTCGACTCCATTCAAAAAAGAGCCGTTTTTGTCTTATTAATGATCCAACGCTTACAGAAAGGCCACCTCTTCTTGCCCACCGTCGAGCTGTAGGGGATCTGTCGCTTTTCTACTGTATTTTCACGGCTTCTGCTCAGAGGAGTTGACCATAATAATTCTTTCGCTGGCAGCTCCTTACAGAGCAACACGTAGTGTAACTTTTATGCATCCTCTTATAGTTTAGTTAGAGAGGCCCCGAACGCTTTCTTCGTTCCTTCATCCCCAGATTGTCAACTCTATGGAACCTGCTGCCCGCAGAAGTTTTTTCTTCTCCTGCTAATCTCCAAATATTTAAGTCCTGTGTGAACAAACTTCCTCTCACCACACGTAAGTCACCCACGGTACATTAGTACTTGGGCATCAGCCTTCGTGGACTGTCCCAAGATAATAAAAAAAAAATGAAAATGTACTTTGTTTTACTCGCAAGACAGAAAAGAAGGGACCGCCTTGGTCTAGGTCCCGGGATATGGACTTCTTTCACACGTAGTACATAGGGTCAATTGATGCATACGAGTTTGGAAGTCACCTGAATAAGAAACTCAAAAACACATCAGAAAACAAGAAACTAATCAAAGTTTCGATCACGACTCGGTAACTGTAAAAACCATTTTTTATACACAATTAAAAAATGCTCTTATCTGCTTTAATAAAAAATATAAATTTTGAAAAGAAATAAAAACTGCTCAAGGGAAAACGTATATAAAACCAAAAATTTAATTTCTTAAAATGCTTAGATGTGAGAAAATGTTTAATAAAGGAATATCAAATATTTTGTTGTATTTTATAAAATAAGTACAGCAAATAAAAGTAAACGTATATCCTTTAATTTTTTTTTTAATAAATTTGCTTCAAAATATATTTTTATGTTTCTAAAAACATGTATACGTACATAAGCACGTACTTCACTGTTATTAATTTTAACATGATTTATACTTCCTATCATTACCATCTTAATATGTTTAAAATAATTACTTCTAAAAGCAAACATACGATATAACCTGTATTAATTAGACTTTGGAATTTAATCTTTTTATCTGTTTCATGTATTTTTCAAATGCAGAACACTAGAATATATTTTAACACACGGCTTATAAAGATTTTTTTTTAATTATATAATAATATAGGGTTAGCATCTAACATGGATTATTTTCTATATTATTATATTGTCAGATTTAACAGAGAATTCCTAGGACATGTCAATTAATACTTTTTCTTGCGCATTTTTTAAGCCATAGTGTAAGTTCTTTTTAAATATATATATATATATATATATATATATATATATATATATATATATATATATATATATATATATATATATATATATATATATATATATATATATATATACTATATATATATATACATATATATATATATATATATATATATATATATATATATATATATATATATATATATATATATATATATAAAATTATTTAAAATTAAACCTATTTTTTCATATTTTGTGCAAGGTAATTATTATCATTTTTCTAACTTTTATCAAAATTTTAAACCAAATGATTTATTGTCATTTAGTAAATTCAGTTGCCATAAATGTGCTACGTTGTCAAGCTTTTTAATTTTTCATTTTTTGTTAAATTTACACATTGTTAAGTCCATTGCTAACTTTAACAACGAGTTTGTTACTGGGCCGATTATTTTGTTAAAATTAATGGTCATATTTGACTTATTGTAGGCTTTCATCGAAATATTTAGGAGCTTCCCTGATGATTTGAAGCTTCACTGCTGGATATTGTTATTTCTTGACCACTATCAGGTTTCGTAATGTTAACAGAATGTAAAAAACTTAAATTGATACAGGAGGACGATGCCAAAGTTCTTAAGGATATCATATTTGCGATTTTAGTTTGGTTAGCTATAGATACACACATAGCTTTCAGCAACCGTACTAGACCGCCAACCCCCTAAAGCTTCAGCTGTAAAATATCTGCTCTGCTATTAACCAGCCACGTAGCTGCCATTCTTTTAAAAGCATGACCTGTGTATAGTCTGTCTCAAAGTATATCGCTATAGCTTTTGACGGACAATACCCCAATAAACTTTTAACGATTTTATTACCTATTGTTATTGGGTAAACCCATTTTTTCATAATGGCAGGGGTGGGCCCGTTATTTCTTTAGTATTGACCTTAAGGTATATAAATATTTTGGCTTATATTTTAGTGGCAGTGTTAAATAACTGTGCTTTTCGAAAAAGTTGCGTCGAAATCATTTGTCATTAGATGCAAAACAGGTTGTAAAAAATGTGTATGAAACTTTAATCAATAGAGGACTAATTATACAAAAAACCTGTCTACTTACAAAAACTCCAATATCATCGATAAGGAATATTATTATTAGTGAAGAATGGAACAAAAGAAAAAAATGTAGTGATTTTCAATCTCACCATATAGACAATAGTGACCAGGCCCTAACAAGAAGAAAAATATATTGTCTTTATGAAAGCGGAGTTGTTCCTACCTTGGATAAACTGAAAAAGAAGCTAGACGAAGGCGAAACCAATATAAATATTGGCCTTGCCACCCTCCAAAAAGTTGTTTGTAAAATGGGATTTAAATATTGCAAAATAGACATAAGACAAGTAGTAATGAAATCGCACAGATATCGCACTTGGAGATTTAATTACCTTTAAGAAATTAAAAGATATAGGTTAGAAAACAGATCCATAATTTACCTTAATGAAACATGGTTCGATACACACGACACAGTATCCAAAGGATGGGTTGATTCGAGTCAAAACTGTCAGACAAAAGCACATTTAAATAAAGGAAAACGCATTACCATAATACACTCTGGTTCAGAAGACGGATTTTCCCAAACTGCTTGCTGTCGTCTGCAAAGAATATTAAGAATTCTAGCTTGGATTATTATGAGGATACAAGTGCAGAACTTTTTGAAAACTCGTTTCAAAATAATCTTTTAAAAAATATTCCAAACAACAGTGTTATTGTCATGGATAACGCACAGTCGTCTGCTACGCAAAGCACCAGCTTCATCAAGTTCAAAAACTGAAATTCAGGAATATTTGTTAGAAAATGATATTTATTTTAAATTCAATTACAAAAAATCGCAACTTTTATAAGTCATAAATTCATATGCAATTAAAAAAAATATGTATGTGATAATTTGACTGAAAAGGATGGGCATACGTCTTCCTCCGTATTACTGTATATTTAACCCCATAGAGCATGTGTGAAACCAAGTAAAATCAAAGATCAGAGCAGAAAATGTTACATCTACTTAAAGTGCCAGTGTTATGAATTTGATAAAAAAATGTCATTACTAACATACCAGTTAAGAGCTGCAAAAATTCAGTACAGCACATTATAAAAATTGAGGACTATGATAGTGAAACAAAATTAGATTTAGATTAAAAATGTAATTATGTATAGATAATATAGTTACAAGTTTATTAAAACTTTGCATATACCCAATTTCTTAATGTAATTTTAAGATTATACCTAACTAAATAAACAATAAATTATAAGTCTTTATATTATTATTAGAGTCCATCCCTAATGTTCTGTCCTTTAATACCTACTGATCAGCAGTTTTATTGTTGTCGGCAGGTATAATCCATAAATGAAGGCAAAAGCTAACACGGTATACTTTGAGACAAACTATATGTTTCCGCCTTAGGTAGTTTTAAAAAGCAGGCAATTTTATAGGGAAATTTGAACATAGAATTGTACCCAAAGTCTCAAAGGATTAATTTCGGGCTGTTCCCAATTAATATTAAACAAAAAATCTCTCATTTTGGATATCCTTTTGTACCTGGATAAATTCTTTCACAATTCTCATTCAATTTATGTCAGTTATTATAAATATAATCTACTTTTATGGGTTTTTGAGTCCGACATTTTTAATGGAAATTCTCTTTTCTAAAATATCAATGTGTTTGGTTTTATTTTTAATAATTCGTCAGTTCTGGTTTGTGGCATGCCCAGATACACCTATTATAATCGCAACCTAAAATAATAAAAAAAAAATAAAAACAACAAAAAGTTAAAAAGAAAGTCCTACTCTAATTGGAGGAAACTCCTGGGGTGCTTTGGTTAGAAAATCCTCTATATTCTGTCTGGTAAGGATATATGATTTCTTTTGCTTAAAGTATGTATTCTGGCGTTTCAAAAATGCCAGGAGCTTGTTATAGTTTAATATATGAAACCTTTCTCTTAAATCTAGAATGCTGTAGATAGCCCAGAGACTAGAGGACTTTTTTTGCTTTGCCATGTCACTACAATATGCCATCAAGACTGTCTCTAACGCAATATTTTTAGCATTTTTTCCTAAACACAAGTTTTCGTAAACCTTGAATGCTTTTTTAAACCGCCCCCTACATTTCTCCGGAAGTAAACTTGCTTCTGCTCTTTCTGTAGCTTCTTTGAGTTCTGGTGGGGTACCATTGTTAAAATAATCTTCATTATTACTATCCGACATCATTTTAGCTTTTTTCTTTACACAAATTTAAAAGATTGAACAAGAAATTTTAAATTGTTCGAAGTTCTGTGTCATTGCTATTGTCCTCTCACCAGTACATATTTGTATGACGCAACCAGCACATTTTAAATGATGTCAAAGCAATAAATGACATCAGTAACACTAAAATCTTGGACTTCCATTGTCTTTATTTGTTAATTGATACACAACGTTTCGGTTAGTGATGTATCTCCAACCGTTTTCAAGTGATAACAGTTATCACTTGAAAACGGTTAGTCATCCTAACCAGAACGTTGTGTATCAATTAACAAATAAAGACAATGGAAGTCCAAGATTTTAGTGTTACTGAAACCATAACATTGTCTAATGCTTTTAAATAAATGACATGTTTTGGCATTGTATCTACATTTAAAAAATAAAATACTCTATTTTATAATAACTTTGTGGTTGGTAATAAAATGGTATACAAATCTCAAAGGAAAATTTACTAATTTCTTGACAGTAATAAAACAATTTCTTTATCGGTATGTAATATACTATAATTACATCTTTTTTAAAATTTTATTAGATATTTAATTTTTCACGTGTAAAAATGGTTTGAAATAGAATAGTGAAATTGGCTCTAAGATGTATTTTCAGGTGCAGTTTAGGAAAATAAAATAAAAAAGTGAGCTTGTTTTTTGAAAAAAATAAGTTGACCTACAGAATCACCTTTTGACTAACCCTGTAGGTAGGGTGGGTACGTTTAAAGTGAGTGGGTATAACACCCTTCCACCGCGACCGATCGGTCTATTGTGGCTCACACCCTTTTATATTTGTCCCACCAGGTCCAGAATTCTAGTAAATCTGATGATCCTGTTGGGAGAGAGATCTTTCACCTCCCCCGGCAACAAGGTGTCATTGCCAAGGATTGCGAATCTTAGTCGTGCCATTGCTGGGCACGAACACAGTATGTGTTCTGCCGATTCATCCCACACCATGCACATGCGGCACTCGGCGTCGTCCGCAAGGCCGATCTTGTTTATGTGGTATTTCAATCTGCAGTGTCCCGTGTACAGTCCCACTAAAGTTTTACCTTGTTTGCTCCAGTAGTTTGACAGTACATTGTTGGTTTGGTGGGCTGATGACTAACCCTGTATACTCACCTCATGGTTTAAAAAATGCGCGAAAAAAATACAAATTAAAGTGTCCTAGGGATTTTATAAAAATTCGGATAATTTAATAATATGGAATTTATTCCCTGTTCACACTGTATCAAAAGTTACTGAGAAAAACGATGAATGTCGCAAAACAGATAATTAAAGAATCTTTCATAAAAATTAAATTTATATGTGAGCAAACTTTGTTCGAAAAAGAATAAAATATAACAGTTTGCCTTGTAAAAAGTTTCCTTAAACACAACAAATTAAAACTAACCAAAAGTAAATGTTATTAAAAAGTATATACATACTACTTAATTTATATCATTCCTAATTTTCTTCAGTGACCGCTTTTTGGCTCTTTTGGCTGACTTTTGGTTCCTTAATTGCTTTTTTAATACTTGCGTTAATCGTTCTTTTAAAAATTAAATTACCGTTTATTTACCTCGAGAGTAAATCCCTGCGCCGGTAAATATTTACCAAAATAAAAGTAATAAACAGTTCTGCAGGAGTCATGCAGCTCCAAGGCGGATAGATCATCGGCGGTAATACTGGAATGGCAACAATAATCTCATTTACGCTTGGCCAGCGGTTTAACCGTAATAAATCCCATTTATAGTTTTGCTAACAATAGTTCCATTCACTCTAACATTCAATTTCTCAAGCCAGTCAATAAGCCTGATTTGGAGTCCAAGCGTAGGTCAATGCGAATGTCTCTCTCGCAAGACCTCAAACTTATCTTGGATTGGGGCGCCAAAAATCTTGTTCACTTTAATGCCTCCAAAACACAGCCCTGTTCGGTGTCTCGAAAAAAGTCTGCCAGTGCTCATCCGTTACATATGAGCGGCCAAGTTCTGCAAAACAAAGAGTCATTTAATCTTGTCGCCGTTACATTGGAGAATAACCTCAACTGGCATAACCACATTACACAGAAAATCTTGGATTCCTCTTTTGAGTCAGAAAGTATTACCCTTCTTCTAATCTGGATACTCTGTATGTATCCCAAATCAGACCCTCTTTAGAATATTGCTCTCATGTCTGGGGAATGGCGTATCCTTCAACACTTAGCATTCAGGACTTCATTCAAAGAAGAGCAGTTCTTCTTATTAATGATCCCACGCTTACTCCTCTTGCCCTCCGTCAAGCTGTAGTGATCTGAGGAAACAGAGCAACACGTAGTGCACCTTTTATGCATCCCTTTACAGTTCAACTAGAGAGGCCCCAAACTTCCCGCTTTTTTCGTTTCTTCATTTCTAGAATGTCCAGACTATGGTACCTGTTATCGCAGAAGTTTTTCCTTCTCCTCCCAGTCTCCAAATATTTAAGTCCCGTGTGAACAAACTGCCTTTCACCACACTTAAGACACCCACGGTACGTTAGTACTTAGGCTTAAGCTTTCGTGAACTGTCCAAAGATAAAAAAAGTAAATATATTTCGTAACTCTTAAGGTTGTTATTTTCTGTAAGGTATACCAATAAATCGGTCTTATATGTAGAAATCTACATTTTCTACTGATTAACTTATATCGGGCCCAAAATAAACTATTATTGTTTTTCCCGCAGACTTTTATACTTTTAGATCGCTTTTATAATTATACGTTTTAAAACTTATAATTTAACGAACATATTTTCCAAAGTATTGGTAATACAATTTTACCAAATTTAAAAATAATTTTTTTATCATTTATATTTTTTTATAAATTCACTTGGTAACCCAAGCAAAACCAGAACGGTATTGTTATTTATGGATGCAACGAAATTATGAAAATACAATCTAAGAAAATATAAACAATAATTGCTGGATTATGGAGATTTTTTGGTAATTATCTAAACTCGTAAACCTCGGTACATCTCAAATAAAAATTATGTTGTTAGTTTAATTGAACTCGCCTTTTATTAAATACTATTTGATAAAAAACGAATACAATTTGCAGTAAAATAAATTAAGTACTTGTTTAATTGTCGTGTTGTCAATTAATTTAAAATTATTAATGCTAAGCTATAAATGGTATGAAAATGACATTATTTGGTAATTACACAGGTATAAGTAATACTTATGCATCTTTAATAAGACGTTAAACGCTAGTTCTTACACCATGCTCAATAAAGTGTAGGAAAAGTTTTTAAAACCCACTAATTACGATTAATTTAAATTGGTTACACTAAATGTCATTGCTACTACTAATTGTATTCGATTAAGTTTCTTATTTAATTATTGATTGTAAGGCTTATAATATAAATCAAAATGTTTACTTTTTGTGATTAATATATATTTTTTAATAATTAAATAATAACAAACCGAATATTTTTGCTATTTAAATACAACAATAACATAGATGTCGTTTTTAATTCTTGATTATATTAAGATGAATATAGTTAGAGTGAAGTTATCCATAAAAGGCCAGCCATAAAATCTTCTCGATGGTGCAGATTGTGCCGCCCGGCCTACCACCTATTTCCAGGCCAGTTTTTTAAACAAATTAGAATAAAAATATATTTTTCTAGAAAAATTAATATTTATAGAGGGTGTCCCTAAAAGGTCTTTACAATGTAAATTTTGTCAAAAAATTATGTTAATTTTAGACATAACATACTTAAAGATGTTGTTTTAGAAATAAAATAAATGCAAAGAAAAAAACAATATTAAAAAAAATTGTTTAAAAATAAACTACTTAAAAAATTTGTCTTTTTAAAGTTTCCTTTTCGCTAAAAAGCCTTGCAAAATTGAGAAAAATAAATCATATAAAAAATGACGTTTTTTAAAGTTTGACAGCTAAGACCTTCTTGTGTTGCTTCCAAAAAAATATAGAAATGTTCTTTTAAACCTAAAGAACTAAATGGCGTCTACTGTGAGTGCTGGCAAGCCTCGCAAAATTGAGAAAAAAATAAAACATATAAAAAATAACGTTTTTTTTTAAGGTTTGACAGCTAAGACCTTCTTGTGTTGCTTCCAAAAAAATATAGAAATGTTCTCTTAAACCTAAAGAACTAAATGGCGTCTACTGTGCGTGCTGGCAAGCCTCGCAAAATTGAGAAAAAAAAATAAAACATAAAAATGACGTTTTTTTAAGGTTTGACAGCTAAGACCTTCTTGTGTTGCTTCCAAAAAAATATAGAAATGTTCTTTTAGACCTAAAGAACTAAATGGCGTTTACTGTGAGTGCTGGCAAGCCTCGCAAAATTGAGAAAAAAATAAATCATATAAAAATTGACGTTTTTTTAAAGTTTAACAGCTAAGAGCTCCTTGTGTTGCTTCCAAAAAAATATAGAAATGTTCTCTTAAGCCTAAAAAACTAAATGGCGTCTACTGTGAGTGCTGGCAAGCCTCGCAAAATTGATAAAAAAAAATAAAACATATAAAAAACGACGTTTTTTAAGATTTGACAGCTAAGACCTTCTTGTGTTGCTTCCAAAAACATATGGAAATGTTCTTTTAAACCTAAAGAACTAAATAGCGTCTACTGTAAGTCCTGGCAGGCCTCGTAGAATTGAGAAAAAAATCATATAAAAATGACGTTTTTAAAGTTTGACAGCTAAGACTTCTTGTGTTGCTTCCAAAAAATATAGAAATGTTTTTTAAACCTAAAGAACGAAATGGCGTCTACTGAAGTGCTGGCAAGCCTGCAAAATTGGAAAAAATAAATCATATAAAAATGAAGTTTTTTTTAATTTACAGCTAAGACCTTCTTTGTTGCTTCCAAAAAATATAGAAATGTTCTTTAAACCTAAAAGAACTAAAAGCGTCTACTGTAAGTGCTGGCAAGCCTCAAAAATTGAGTAGACTATTTAGGTCTTTAGATTTAAAAGAACATTTCTATATATTTTGGAAGCAACACAAGAAGGTTTAGATTGTCAGAACTTTAAAAAACGTCATTTTTATATGATTTTTTTTTCAATTTTGCGAAGGCTTGCCAGCACTCACAGTAGACGCTATTTAGTTTTGTAGGTTTAAAAGAACATTTCTATATTATTTTGGAAGCAACACAAGAAGGTCTTAGCTGTCAAACTTAAAAAAAAACTTCATTTTTTATATAATTTACTTTTTTTCTCAATTTTGCGAGGCTTGCCAGCACTTACAGTAGACGCTATTTGGTTCTTTAGGTTTAAAAGAACATTTCTATATGTTTTTGGAAGCAACACAAGAAGGTCTTAGCTGTCAAACTTTAAAAAAACGTAATTTTTTATATGATTTATTTTTTTTCTCAAGTTTGCGGGGCATGCCAGCACTCACAGTAGACGCCATTTAGTTCTTTAGGTTTAAAAGAACATTTCCGTATTTTTTTGGAAGCAACACAAGAAGGTCTTAGCTGTCAAACCTTAAAAAAACGTAATTTTTATATAATTTATTTTTTTTCTAAATTTTGCGAGGCTTGCCAGCACTCACAGTAGAAGCCATTTAGTTCTTTGGGTTTAAAAGAACATTTCTATATTTTTTTGCAAGCAACACAAGAAGGTCTTAGCTGTCAAATCTTAAAAAACGTAATTTTTTATACGTTTTTTTTTTTTTCTCAATTTTGCGAGACTTGCCAGCACTCACAGTAGACGCCATTAAGTTTTTTAGGTTTAAAAAAACATTTCTATATTTTTTTGGAAGCAACACAAGAAGGTCTTAGCTGTCAAACTTTAAAAAAACGTAATTTTTATATGATTTTTTTTCTCAATTTTGCGAGGCTTGCCAGCACTTACAGTAGACGCTATTTAGTTCTTTAGGTTTAAAAAAACACTTTTCTATATGTTTTTGGAAGCAACACAAGAAGGACTTAGCTGTCAAACATTAAAAAAACGTAATTTTTTATATGATTTAATAATAATAATCGTCTTTTATTAGGTGATAAGGTTATAATAACACAGTTAGGTATATTACATCTATAAGATGAGATTTGTAAATTAACCCTATCACAGCCAACCATATTAGGGCGATATTTAGCCAATTAGTAATCGGCTACTCCACCATATAACCCCAACAGGCTGGAGTTCTCACAATATTAAAGAAAAAATGGCAAACAGATTGCAAATATAACTAATAAATAAAAATAAGATTATATAAGTAAATTTAAGAAATGCTCAAATACACACACTTAAACACACACATTCAAGCAACTAAAGAACAATATGCGGATGCCTAAAACTACTGTGACTGAAAAATAGATGCTCGGTATCTCCTTCTAAAAGCCTCAACACTCAAAGATTTAATATCATTTGGTAATTTATTATAGAGATTTGTAGCCTGATAAGTAAAGCCACTCCGAAACAAAGTCGTCAAATATCTCGGTACCGCCAACATACTTCCATTGCGTATAGTTCTATCATGGAAGGTGTTGCGTGCTATTAGTTTTGCGCGCAGGTAGTCAGGGATGCCAGAGGTCATAATTTTATGCAAGAAAACGGCAAACTGCAACCGTCTTCTATTTGCCATATTTAGCCATTTCAAATCCCTGATACTTTCTGATACATGATCAAATTTGCGCAGGGAACACACAAGACGACAACATGAATTTTGAACCCGTTGAATCCTTCCGCCGATATGCAAAGTCAAAAACGGACCATAAACGAATGAACAGTAATTAAAAAATGAAAGTACCAGGGTTTCAACAAGCATGACTTTAAGTTTTTTGGACAGAATCTCCCGATTGGCATATATAATTCTTAAATTACAGTAAGCCTTTCTGATAAGGGAGTTAACATGTTCATCAAATTTAAGACCACAATCTATTACGACCCTTAACGATTTCGCTGATTTTACCTCCGGCACAGTTTGTCCAATAATATTTATGTCTACCTTCTCGCTAAGGCGAGCAGCCTTGACCCCACCAAAGTAGAGAACCTGTGACTTTTTAGGGTTCAATAAAAGGTTGTGTTTCCTTGATAGATTATTTATAATATTTAGCTCTCTGTTCATGTTATACTGAGCAATATGATGTTCATAAGGGAGAAAACTATATTTTAACTAAATATCATCAGCATATGCTTGATAAGAACCAATCTTTATACGTTTCAAAATATCTGCTGAGTATATCAAAAACAGAAGCGGACCCAGTATCGAACCTTGCGGTACACCTGATACTACAGGCAACAAAGATGACATTTGCTCCTGCAGCACTACACTCTGTGACCTTTCGGAAAGGTAGGACTCGAAAAATTTTACCGCAATGTCATCAAACCCGTAGTGGGCAAGCTTGGCA
Source organism: Listronotus oregonensis (assembly GCA_019359885.1). Lineage (NCBI taxonomy): Eukaryota > Metazoa > Arthropoda > Insecta > Coleoptera > Curculionidae > Listronotus > Listronotus oregonensis. The sequence goes on from JAHBCN010001577.1 coordinate 38,940, forward strand.
CAAAGCAGCTCATGGTTTAAAGTGTCGAAAGCTTTCGAAAAATCCAGCAAAACGAGGGACGCAACCATTCCCGCATCCAAATCGGCCACGATATTGTCCAAAACATTGGCAAGTGCCGTAGCAGTGCTGTGTTTTTCTGTGAAGCCAGATTGAAGATTGGGAATAACACTTTCCCTAAAAAGCGTTAGTTTGGCTATAGACTATTTTTTCCAATATCTTGGACAATACCGACAGCAGACTTATTGGACGCAAATCCGTAAAACCCTCTGGTGAACTATTTTTGGGAACCGGTTGAATGCGCGAGACTTTCCACGCCTTAGGAAAATATCCATTTTCTAAGCAGACATTAATGATATGGGTGATGTATGGAAGAATAAAAGGGCAGCAATACTTTAGCATTGACAAGGATATTCCATCGAAACCAGATGCATTTGATTTTATTTCTTTTATAGCAGTATATATAACATCGATAGTAGCTAATCTCAAAGAAAATTTGGAAGAATTATAAAATTTTGTTCGTTTGTAATAAGCCACCATCTCACTACAGTCACCATTCATAAAAACGGAATTAAAATATTCATTTATTTTGTTTGCATCCATAAGTGCTCTCGGTATTGTAACATTCTTGGTACCTCCTATATTAAGTTCTCTCAAAGCTTATTTTTTTTTCTCAATTTTGCGAGGCTTGCCAGCACTCACAGTAAACGCTATTTAGTTCTTTAGGTTAGGTTTAAAAAAACATTTTTATATTTTTTTTGAAGCAACACAAGAAGGTCTTAGATGTCAAACTTTAGAAAAACGTCATTTTTTATATGATTTATTTTTTTCCTCAATTTTGCGAGGCTTGCCAGCACTCACAGACGCCATTTAGTTCTTTAGGTTTAAAAGAACATTTCCATATTTTTTTGGAAGCAACACAAGAAGGTCTTAGCTGTCAAACTTTTAAAAAACGTCATTTTTTATATAATTTTTTTTCTCAATTTTTCGAGGCCTGCCAGCACTTACAGTAGACGCTATTTAGTTCTTTAGGTTTAAAAGAACATTTCTATATTTTTTTGGAAGCAACACAAGAAGGTCTTAGCTGTCAAATTTTAAAAAAACTTCATATTTCATATGATTCATTTTTTCTCAATTTTGTGAGCCTTGCCACCACTCACAGTAGACACCATTTAGTTCTTTAGGCTTAAAAAAAACATTTTTATATGTTTTTGGAAGCAACACAAGAAGGTCTTAGCTGTCAAACTTTAAAAAAAAAACGTAATTTTTTATATGTTTTATTTTTTTTTTCTCAATTTTGCGAGGCTTGCCAGCACTTACAGTAAACGCCATTTAGTTCTATAGGTTTAAAAGAACATTTCTATATTTTTTTAGAAGCAACACAAGAAGGTCTTAGCTGTCAAACTTTAAAAAAACGTCATTTTTTATATGAGTTATCTTTTTTCTCAATTTTGCGAGGCTTGCCAGCACTCACAGTAGACGTCATTTAGTTCTTTAGGCTTAAGAGAACATTTCTATATTTTTTTGGAAGCAACACAAGAAGGTCTTAGATGTCAAACTTTAAAAAAACATAATTTTTTATATGATTTATTCTTTTTCCTAATTTTGCGAGGCTTGCCAGCACTTACAGTAAACGCTATTTAGTTCTTTAGGTTTAAAAGAACATTTCTATATTTTTTGGAAGCAACACAAGAAGGTCTTAGCTGTCAAACTTTAAAAAAACATCATTTTTTATATGATTTTTTTTTCTTAATTTTGCGAGGCTTGCCAGCACTCACAGTAAACGCTATTTAGTTCTTTAGGTTTAAAAGAACATTTCTATATGATTTTGGAAGCAACACAAGAAGGTCTTAGCTGTCAAACTTTAAAAAAACGTCATTTTTTACAGGATTTATTTTTTTTCTCAATTTTGCGAGGCTTGCCAGCACTCACAGTAGACGTCATTTAGTTCTTTAGGCTTAAGGGAACATTTCTATATTTTTTTGGAAGCAACACAAGAAGGTCTTATCTGTCAAACTTTAAAAAAACATAATTTTTTATATGATTTATTCTTTTTCTTAATTTTGCGAGGCTTGCCAGCACTTACAGTAAACGCTATTTAGTTCTTTAGGTTTAAAAGAACATTTCTATATTTTTTTGGAAGCAACACAAGAAGGTCTTAGCTGTCAAACTTTAAAAAAACGTAATTTTTTATATGATTTTTTTTTCTTAATTTTGCAAGGCTTGCCAGCACTCACAGTAAACGCTATTTAGTTCTTTAGGTTTAAAAGAACATTTCTATATGTTTTTTGAAGCAACACAAGAAGGTCTTAGATGTCAAACTTTAAAAAAAGGTCATTTTTTATATGATTAATTTTTTTTCTTAATTTTGCGAGGCTTGCCAGCACTCACAGTAAACGCTATTTAGTTCTTTAGGTTTATAAGAACATTTTTATATTTTTTTGGAAGCAACACAAGAAAGCCTTAGCTGTCAAACTTTAAAAATACGTCATTTTTTATATGATTAATTTTTTTTCTCAATTTTGCGAGGCTTGCCAGCACTCACAGTAAACGCCATTTAGTTCTTTAGACTTAAGAGAATATTTCTATATTTTTTTGGAAGCAACACAAGAAGGTCTTAGCTGTCAAACTTTAAAAAAACTTCATTTTTTATTGATTTATTTTTTTCTTAATTTTGCGAGGCTTGCCAGCACTCACAGTAAACGCTATTTATTCTTAGGTTAAGAGAACATTTCTATATTTTTTGGAAGCAACACAAGAAGGTCTTAGCTGTCAAACTTTAAAAAACTCATTTTTTATATGATTATTTTTTCTATTTTCGAGCTTGCCAGCATCACTGTAACGCATTTTAGTTCTAGTAAGGAACATTTCTATTTTTGGAAGCAACACAAAAGGCTTAGCTGTCAAACTTTAAAAAACATCATTTTTATATGATTATTTTCTATTTCGAGGCTTGCCAGCATTACGTAGAGCCATTTAGTTCTTTAGTTAAGAGAATATTTCTATATTTTTTTGGAAGCAACACAAGAAGGTCTTAGCTGTCAAACTAAAAAACGTCATTTTTATGTTATTTTTTCAATTTTGCAGGCTTGCAGCACTACGTAGACGCCATTTAGTTCTTTAGGTTAAAAACATTCATATTTTTTGAGCAACACAAGAAGGTTTAGCTGTCAAACTTAAAAACTCATTTATATGTTTATTTGTTCTCAATTTTGCAGAGAGCTTTTTAGCGAAAAGGAAACTTTAAAAGACAAATTTTTAAGTAGTTTATTTTAAACAATTTTTTTTAATATTGCTTTTTTTCTTTGCATTTATTTTATTTTTAAAACAAATTTTAATAATTTATGTTAAAATTAACATATTTTTTGACAAAATTTACATTGTACAGACCTTTTAGGGACACCCTCTATAAATATTAATTTTTCTAGAAAAATATATTTTTATTCTAATTCGTTTAAAAAACTGGCCTGGAAATAGGTAGTAGGCCGGGCGGCACAATCTGCACCATCGAGAAGATTTTATGGCTGGCCTTTTATGGATAACTTCACTCTAACATAAATATATGTTTAATTTATTTTTTGAAATTTACGTAAACGATGTTTAAGTTCTTAAATATGTGGATTTTGCAATAAAATTTACCACCAGTTGCATATTTCTTTGTGCTTTTACCATATAAAATTTGGTAGTTATAATTTTACGTATTAATTTATAGAGGTTGTTAATTATCCTACGATCAGAAAAGTCGTAAGCTAACACTTTAGTTAATCACTTAATCGTGTTTACTCGTTATTAAACACACATAAAAGTAGAAAAATTAAACAGTAAAATATTTATTTTAATAAACCAGCAATTAAGTAGTAACGGCTTTCAGCTAGATAATATTTTCAGTCAGCAATGCATTATATTATTGAATGATTTGTTTAATAAATAATTGTTCTTGTTGCAAATTTGTTAGGTGTTGCCAAATTGCTTTTGAAAGTAACAAGTAATAAAACATTTAAGCCGCGTTTACATCAAAAGCTTCCACTAAGTTTCCGACAAGTTACGGTAATTTGTTGCTTTTTCTACAAAATACAGCAACTTTTTCTGTCTCCCACAAAGTTGACAACTAAAAAGATTTGTTGCTGCGCGCTTTGCGCAAGCAACTTGTAGAAAACTAGTGGAGAACTGGAGAACTACTGCCAAAACCTTGTGCGCCAATTCTTGGCAACAAGTTTTCCACTTGATCTCTAAATCTGAGAAGAGCAACTTCAAGTTTTCTACAAAAAATCTTTCACTTGTTGCTCTTATTTAGAAAGTGCAACTATTAGTTGACAAGTTTTAGTTTTCTACAAACAATCTTTTGTCAACTTTTAATTGTCAACTTTGTGGTGTAGTCACGCCTTTAAGATTACATTTATGAAAGGTACCTTAAATTAAAATAAAAATACAAATGTAACTTCTATCCAAACAAATTAATTTTAATTTTTAAAAATGTAAACTTTTCTATTTAATATTTTGATTTTAACTTAGTTACTGTATTTAACTTGGTATGCAATCTTTGTCATTTAAATATGTCTACTTTGTCATACCGTATATTTGATTTTTTTTTTAAAGATTTATAAATATAGAGATGTTCCAAAATTGTAGCCGCCGTTACAGCGCTTGCGTGCATGTATGAATCTGTGAGAGTAACTAACAACAATATACGTACTGAGGAGTGCTGGACTGCCAGGTGACTACAATCCTATTACACTTGCTTTACGATAATTGCCGAAATCCGTTATAATCTGTAACGCTTTGGTGTAACGAAAACATTTGGATTTAAATGATATGCCCCTACAGCTACAGCTATAGCGGAGTGTAACGGCCTAACGTAATTTTGGAACATCTTCATATTTACAAAAAAATCTATTGTATTAGAATTTCTTTAGTTCATTGCCAACCTATTTAACTATTTTTTAGCATATACGAGGTGGGTCAATGAAAACGAAACAAGGCCGATTTCTCATATCTATGGTTGGTAGGAAAAAATCACTCGGACCCGTCGATTTTTATTTCGAGGGGGGCACATTTTGTGCTTATTTTAACCCTGTCACTTTAACCCCCTAAGAGGAGTGAGCTTTACTCCAAAATTCTTGAATGGGAAAGAGGGTCGACTAATACCTCATTTTAAAGATCATTGAATCCTCTTTTCAACGCTTCTCAGTTTTTTTTTAATTTGATGCATGATAGTTTTTAAGAAAATACGTTTTATAAATATAATCGGCCTATAATCAAAAGCAACGCTTTTTCACTTTTAGTACTATTTTTTATTAAGTATTTTTGTTTTTAAATCCTGTCCTGTTCGACTTAAAAAGTAAGGAAGCATTAAATGTCACTTTTCTATCACTCAATAAAATGCGAATACTTTTTACTTACGCGTTAAGGCTGGTTTATAAAGACAACTTTAAATTTAATTTAACTTTAATTTAACTTTAGTGTAAGATCGTTGCACACCAATATATAGGCGCGTTTATACACACTTTAAGAAAACTTTAACTTTAACTTTTATTTAGAAGTTGGCCAACTTTTATCTTCTTAAAGTTAAATTAAATAATAATGAAAATGAGCATGCGCGAGCAGTGTAACCAAACTTAAAATTCGCCTAGACCGAGCTGTCAACTTTAATCTTTAACCCGATTTACGTTACAGAAAATTCGGATATCTTTATTAATTATTTTATTTATTTAATTATAACAAACCAAGCACAAAAAACAGCCAAAACCTTGCCAAAACATAAAAAATGGTTTAATAAATAATACCAACCCAACGAAATTTTTGTGTTTCTGCGCTTGCGTAAGGCAAATGTAAATATTCTTTATAAATGCTCAAGAAATTCTTAAAGTTAAAGTAAATGTAAATAAAAGTTAAATTAAATTTAAAGTTGTCTTTATAAACCAGCCTTTAAAATTATAAAAGTATTGTCAGTGTCTTGTTTAGAATATTATCAGTCCAAGGTTAGCAGTTATTTCTGCTATGAAATTCGATGCTTGTGTAAAAAAAAATAATGCAGTTAGTTTTTTATCTTTTCTTGGAACCTACTTACATTCAGTTTATGTAAATTTAGTATCGCAAAGGTTTTTGTCTGTGATTATATCGGCTTACAATTTTTTTTCTTGCTCTAAATGGTTTACTCAACGTCGGAAAGAGTATCGATAATTGAACTTTATTATGAAGACGGTAGATGCGCTAATAGTACAGCACAGTTATTTAATGAACAAAATCCAGATAAGCATGTCAACCGGAAATACGTTATTGGACTAGTAGCCAAGTTTAGGGAGACAGCATCTGTGGCAAATCGAAAACGAATCGCTAATCGAATAGTGGGAAACGAAGCAATGAAAATAGCTGTTTTGGGCCACGTCAATATCGATCCTACGTTAAGTACCAGGCAATTACCTACAGTTTCTGGAATATGCCGTTCGAGCATTCGAAAAATTTTAAAATCCCATAAATTCCACCCGTATAAAATCCATCTTGTGCAAGAATTAAATGCAGATGACTTTGATAGACGTGTAGAAGTTTGCAAAATAATTAGTGAACGGATAATAAATAACCCGAACTTGTTGTTCAACATTTTTTTCTCAGATAAGTATTCGTTTTTTGTGAACGGGACTGTTAATCGTCATAATTGTCGGTATTGGTCTAATGAAAACCCGCACTTATTCCATCAAGTTCACACTCAATATCCTAAGAAATTAAACGTCTGGGCTGGAATTTCTATCGACTGTGTTGTTGGTCCTTTTTTTACCAGCAAATCTAACAGGACAAATGTATTTGCAATTGTTAGAAGACACTGTCGATCCCGCATTGACAGAAATTGTTGAACATGATGACCGTTTCAATGCTAATGAGTTGACCTTTCAACAAGATGGGGCACCACCCCACTATGCTTTTGCTGTTCGTCAGTATTTGAATGAAACGTTTCCTGGCAGATGGATCGGACGAAGTAGAGTGGCCTGCAAGGTCACCAGATTTAAGCCCGTTAGATTTTTTCCTGTGAGATAACTTAAAGAGTAAAATTTATAAAACTTAACCAAAATATCTAAATGATTTACGTCAACGGATCATTGATGAATGTCAATACATTACTCCTGAAATGGTTTAGAACGTCCAAAACTGTTTTGAACAAAACCTGTATGACTGCATAGAAGTAGGAGGTGAACATTTTAAACACTTGTAAGACTAAAAAGTAAGTAAAATAGAAGGAAAGTCTTGAATGTAAATGTTCTCGTTATTTAAAATCATCTCCCCTCCCCCCTTAGTAGGGTTGCCAAAAACTGAAAGCTGTGCTTAAAAAGAATGACGTTTTCCCAAAAAAATGCCCATTAAAAAAATTAAAGATGATAAAACATTTATTTTTTCAATGTTGACTTGTTATTAAATTCAAAATTATTTTCTCGAAAACTACTGCATCAAATTCAAAAAACTAGAAAGCGTTAAAAAAGGGATTCAATAATTTTTAAAATGAGGTATCAGTCGACCCCTTTTCCCATTTAAGAATTTAGGAATGAATCTCACCCCCCCCTAGGGAGTTGAAGTGACAGGGTTAAAAATAAGAGTAAAATGTGTCCCCCTCAAAATAGAAATCGACGGGTGCGAGCGATTTCTTCCTACTAACCATAGATATGAGAAATCGGCCTTGTTTCGTTTTCATTGGCCCACCCTGTATGTACAAGTATTAATGTTAAATAACAAAAAAATTTATACGCATACCAAAAAATATCGTTATATTTTGCAATCAAAAATCTAGAAAAAAATATTGTAGTTTGGTATTTTCTTGGCTATAATATTTTAAAATCACTTATTGTTTTCTTTTGTAAGTTAAATTGTAAAATTTGTTTAAGACATCATTAACTGAAAATATTGCTGCGAAAGTAGTTTTAAGTTTTCTGCGTTGAATTATTTTCTTGACTCTTTAAGCATTGGTATTGACAATTGCAACTGGAGATAAAATTCGATTTGTCATTCATTCTTTTATTTAATCTTGCCATCTCTGGGATTTTATTTTTAAATTGCAGCACCTTTGAAAATAACTTCTTTTATCAAGAAAATCCAACAAGTCTGCAAGGTTTTATTTATAAAAAATATTAATCAACCAATAACTAAATAGCTGAAAATAAAAAATATTGTTTAACTTTTATTTTTTAGCTTTAACTTATAAATATTAAAAAGTTGGTGATATCAAATATAAATTTAAATATATTTAATAATTTTCATATACCAAATTAATTTATTTTAAATTGTATTTTTAGGTAAGGTCAAATGAACTTTCAAAAATTAATTTTTAAAACAAAAACCACAGTAGGTAAATGTAAAAATTTATAATTGAAAAACTTTTTCCAACAAAACCTTTTAGTTAGCACCTATCAAAAATTAATAAGCAGTGCTTTAAATTAAATATTTATTTTAGCTATACTTTAAAAATTTAAAACAAACGGTGTTAATAAATAATAATATTAATTTATATATAGCCAAAATTTTCACAAGGTTAAATTATTCACTTAAAAACGATACGCATATAAGGTAAAACAAGTTTTAAGAAATGCTGGATAGGCTAATTAAGTTTTTAAAATTAAATTAGTATCTTACTTTAATCATTACGGGCTTTCAAATAAAAACCTAATTGATTAACGCATACTATCTTTGATCTTAAATGTCTAGATAGTAAAGCAACAGAAGCATCTATTATACCAACATATTGTATGGGTACAAAATAATAAATTAAAATATAATTTTGATGTTTATCTACTTTACAAAATTAAAAGATAGTTTTAAGACATATATTTATACTATATTTTGGTCATTAAACTTTTTAAAACTATTTTTAAGATTCAAAATTATGAAAAGATATGGTTTAGAAATTTACCAAGAATTTTAAAGGACTTTAAAAACCTAAAAGTGTAAAGACAAAAAATGTTTTAATAAAACATAACAGATATACTTATATTACATATTTTTTAAAAAACCCCGTTAGTTTTAAAATACTAAAAATTAAAAAAGCTTTAATTCTAATTTTTATATTGCAAACTCAAAGTTTGACATGTTCGTGAAGATAGTGTAGTAAGTAATATTATACCAGAAACACTTACGTAATTAAGATCCAAGTTCCTATTCAAAAATATGGGCCTCTTAAAGTACTGAGACCTAAAATTAGACAGACAAATCATTAAAAAAAACTGGCCAAGTCAAAAAAGAACTTGTTCTTATTTTAGATCCCATAACTTTAGGAGGTCAATTACTCACAGGATCCTCCTGTTGATGATAAACAAGAAATTTTACTTGGTGATAGAAACACGTATGCGGCTTCACCCAGCCTATAAAAGAAATGCAAAGTCCTACAACATTAGAAAAAGGGATTTGAGTAAAAAAAGTGTGGCCTCCCAATAAAGCGCTTTCTAGTGCAGCAAATAAGTTTGCGGCAAAATTAAGTCCTAAACTTACACTTTTCGTGGTTCATAAAAAATTTCTCCTTTAGTATATGAGTTAAAAATTTAGATGGTTCCAGGGCAGGTACCTGGTATGCTTAAGATTTACTACCTTAACGCGGAGATAATACTGTAGATTCCTCTGAGGATGGATTCCTATTCCTTTAAAATTTAGAATAATTACCTTTATTTTCATGTATATAAACCACATTCTTGTAGTTTTTTAAATATATTATCTGTTTTCTTGATTTTACAAGATTATCTCTTACCTTATCTGTCATTTTTGACATAAACTACCTTATCTTACATTATCTTACCTTAAGTAGAAATACTACTTTACCTTACCTTTTGTAGAGATACTACTTTATTTTACCTTAAGTAGAAATTCTACTTTACCTTAACTTAAGTAGAGATACTACTTTATCTTACCTTTATTAGAAATAATACATTATCTTATCTTAAGTAAAAGTTCTACTTTACCTTACCTCATCTTCTCTGTTGGAATTCTCTGTATACTGGCGATTGGAGCTGGCGCTTTTCCCAGAGAATATCTCGTATCTACCTTACCTAAAGCCTGCATTATTTTTTTGCTTGCTTAAGTTATCTTAGCTTTATTTTAAAGCTTTATCTTACCTTACAATATTATAGTATAATTTTCGAATAACCTAATTTCAAAAATAGAACTACCGTGCCTTTTGAATTGTATATTTACATATATACAGATCCAGATTTCTTAAAGACAACCACTCGTCAGTAACTGCTTGTTCGATTAGCTTGTTTCCTTAAATGGATCTCTTTTCGTGTATACTGATTTAATATTTTTAGCTGTCAAATCGTTTTTAGGATTATGATTTATGGTATATTTTTCATATCTTTTGAATTTCTTGGAAATTCACAAACTTTTAATTTATTTGTAAATAAACCAGCAGTTAAATTTGTAATTAAGAGTTTTGAGTGTTTTGCTTTTCGTCGTCTGATTTTTAGGGACCTACCGATTTAGACACCTACCGATTTAGACCTATCTATAGTGACTCTGTAAGGACGTGTTATCAAGTTAAATAAGTATGATGAATAGTTTTATATTTAAGCACTTAATTGTATCTTACCTACCTTATCTTTAGACGCTTATAACACACTGTTTGCTTCTTTGGTGACAATTGCTGCAAGTTTTAAATTTTTTTGAAACGTTTAATGTGATTCTTTAATATTTTTATAATACCGAATCATTAACTTGTTAAATTGTATATTTTTTATGCTTATAATTTCTCAAGATTTAGTTTGACTTATGAGTAATTTGATCTTTTTTCTTTATCATGTTGAGGGTTTTCCATCTGGTATAGAGAGGGCCCACCATCTAGGGAGTGATATTGGGTGTCCGAGTGCGGGTTTCCTTTTTTTGTAAGAAAGAGCAAACAGCTGATGCCAGGATACCGAGGCGGAAGCTTAGGCTCGGGTATTAGAGGGCCTGGGAATGGGCACAGGTTGTGTCAATGCAGAGTATGGTATACCTCATAAATTGCAGGGCCATTGTCTGTGATAGCGCGTCATGACACTAGGGTTCTCAGAAACATACCCCTACAATGCTGGGTCCACGTGCGTACGCCGAGCAATTGGGCCATGTTAGGGTCTTGATGGGGTCGCATCCGAACAGATCAATGTCAGTACTGGTGCAAGAGTACCCTCGCATTTCCCTCGATATGTTTCTTTTTATACTCTGGCATATTTTAGTTCTGGTCATCGTACTATAACGATGCCCCCATTTTGTTTTGACAAATGGATGTTATGTTTTATAGGTTCAATATTTTTACTCTTGTTTTCTTATGGCGTTTTATTACTGATAAAAAGTATAGTTATCTTCGATAACTAATTTTTTTGTGAAAGAGGGATAATTGTAGCGTGTAAAGCTACAATTTTCTTTTTCACATTAGTTTTCTCCACCTATTAATTATTTTACAAAATTTAACGTCGATTTTCTTAAAGTAATTTTCTAAAGTGTGACAACACTCTCAATCAATACCTGACTTTATCGATTATTTCTTAATGCGATTTTGCATTAACCGTCTCCGCTGTGTTACCACGTCTTAAATGGAATTTTTCTTGGATTTTCCGTTGCTATGCTTGCGCGAGTGTTTCGATATGGTGCAGGTGGTTCGTTTCCTTTCAGCCTACATGGTACTGGGGTAGACGACAGGTTCTCGCTAACTGGCCTCGTCTTTAATGGCCGCTTTGCGAAATCACCTTTAAACATCTGTATTTTCTATTTTTTATGGTTTTTAAGTTTGTCTGCCATACTACAACCATCTATTGTTAGTATCATGGATCCCTAGATCAAAATTCGCTAATCAGGTATGTTTAAATTCCAATTTTGTGATACATTCCATTTGTTTTAATTTTTTATATATATATATATATATATATATATATATATATATATATATATATATATATATATATATATATATATATATATATATATATATATATATATATATATATATATATATATATATATATATATATATATATATATATATATATATATATATATATATATATATATATAATGGGTGCCACAAATTCGAGTGCATGCATGGGGATCTCGGGAACCGTAAGACATACGAAGTCGGTTAAATTATTGCATTGCAGATTTAGGGGCCTAACAACATGACGATTAGAAAGTTGTAAAATTTCGAGTACTTCCGGAGACACCCGGAAAAAAACGAAATTAGCCGATTTCCTTTTGAATATTTTCTGACGTTATTTAAAGAGATATGGAAAAACAAAAGACACTTTCAAATGGCCCTTTTTTAAGCTCAACAAAGCAGCGTTAAGATATTTTCCGTACGACGTTTCGTTTTCGTTAAACCATCATCAACTTTATTTTTTTAAACACGACACTCAATTGTTTATTGCATTTTTTTAAAGCAGTTATAACCCCAATTACAATGATGTATAAAACTTTATATTTTTCTGTTAAATAAATATATTTTCCATAAGAGACAATGAGTTAGACAAGGAACGCACATCATTATTTATAGGGACGTTCCATATTTGTTAATAAATATTAAGTGTTATACATTTTTGTAATTGGGTTAATAAGGGGTTTAAAAAAAATTAATAAAAAACCCAGGTCTGTATTTAAAAAAATAAAGTTGATAATGATTTAACGAAAACGAAACGTCGTACGGAAAATATCTTTTTTGTAGAGCTTGAGAAGTGACCATAAGAAATTGTCTTTTGTTTATCCATATCTCTTAAAATATCGTCAGAAAAAAATAAAAACGAAATCAGCAATTTTTTTTTCTGATATCTCCGGAAGTACTAGGAATTTTGCAAGTTTCTAAAGTGGACATGATTAGTTACGCAAATACACAACTTTGCCATACTTTAAGCGACTTCGTATCTCTTACGGTTGCCGAGATCCCCATGCATGCACTCGAATCTATGGCACCCCATATATATATATATATATATATATATATATATATATATATATATATATATATATATATATATATATATATATATATATATATATATATATATATATATATATATATATATATATATATATATAATAAGTCCAAGTATCTTTATTTACATTTACACTAAATTGGTAAGATAATCACAATGGCATGTACAAAAAACCCTTTAAACTTGCCATTTTTATTAAATTTTTGCCACTATACAGTTTTTTTAATCTTTTATTTAAAAAAAATATATGATGGACACAACGCACCAACATATTTTTTATCTTTAATATTAATATATAATTAGCTTCTAAACTAGTATTTATTTATTTTGGTGCGTTGAGTCCATTATAATATATTTTTTTAAAATGAATATAAAAAACGTGTAAAATGGCAAAATTCAATAAAAATTGCAGGTTTAAAGGTTTCTTTGGTACTTGCCATTCTATTGTTTTTAACAATTTATTGTAGATGTAAATAAAGATACTTGAACTTATTATACTGGGTTTCCCATAATTGACTACCCATTTTAATTGCTCAGTAAAATTGTTAAAACTTAACAAAACTAACATTTTAATACATCTAATTACAATTCACTCTTTGGGATTTACTGTAACATACGACTTATCCAAAGCTTTAAAAATTACGTCTTTTAAGTAAGTGCCATTAACTTCAATGCACTTTTCAAGGTTTGACAAGAAATTATTAATGACACCATGAAGGAAAACCCGATCTATTCACCGTACCTTTTCAGGAATTCGGACTTTATATAGTACTATGTATCAAGAAGCTTTTTTTAGTGTACCACATTTTTCTTTATTTCCACCAGTGGCGTTAGTACAGAATTTGACCTGCCTATTTTCGCAATTAAAAAAAATGTGGTACACTAAAAAATGTTTCTTGATACATAGTACATGTATGCCAAATATCATTGAAATATCTAAAGTGGTATTACAGATTTTAATAATAAATGATTTATTTTTGAAAATTTTACCACCCTGTATCTCAAAAGTTAAGACGTTTAGGACATACGTTCATATGAAGTTTTTTTCCTAAAATGGACCCAAAAATTGATTCCCCTAATATTAACGTACAATTAGAAAACACCCTGTATAATGTAAATAAAATTACCAACCAAGATATTTCTCGTAAACAGATGATTTTATCGATGTCAATCAAGGGTACCTTTTTTTAGTTTAAGGTTAAGCTATCTAAAAATAATATTGTTGAGCCTTTATCATACAGGGTGTTAAAAAAATTGCTATTATTGTGTGGGAGCTAGTCCGTCCCTGGCAAACTAAATAAGCCAAATATGATTTAATGGGTTCATTATAAGAAGACTTATTTAGTAACCATCATATTAAAAAAATATTAAATTACGCCTAGTATTTTAAAAGTTATTTAAACAAAAACGATTTTCAAGGGCGTCCGTTATGTACCTGTATCTCCGTAGGAGAGGCTCATAGGAAAAAAGTTTATGGGAACTTGACATAATATTTTTAGGTTTTCTATTAGATTTTCTGGGACACCCTGAATATATATATATATATATATATATATATATATATATATATATATATATATATATATATATATATATATATATATATATATAAATATAAATATATATATATATATATATATATATATATATATATATATATATATAATATATATATATATATATATATATATATATATATATATATATATATATATATATATATATATATATATATATATATATATATATATATATATATATATAAATAAATAATAAGACAGCTTCGACTGCAATTTATTAATTGCATATGTTTGCTTTTCTCATAAAAACCCCTGATAGACACTGTCACTTCTAAAGCCTTAAACACCACCTTCCAATGTTTTTGATAAATTTATTTTATAAAATATAAGCATCTTATTGTGCTAGTGATACTCTATATAAATAATTAATTATTACTGTTTTGTTTTATTTATTTTATTATTTAATATAGGAAGCAGCTAAAGAAGTTATATCAGATGAAATAAATCGACTCATCTTTAGACATTTTTAAAAAATAGTAAAAATTGTATAATTAGGGACATCGAACCATCCCTTATAGTGGGATATTTTATCAGGATATTTCAATTCAACTGTAAAGAGTTTCCTTGCAAATATAACAAAACATAACAGATCTGTTTGTTATTTAGAGATAGTGTACACTATTTTACATTTCTTTTACTAAGCGCTTAAATTGAAGGTGTATTTTAGGACAAGGTGTTTACAAAAAGTGTAAAATAGTGTAAACTATTTCTAAATAACAAACACTATTATGGCCAAACATTAAGCTTTTACAATGAATGCAAATATATGAACAGCAAAAAAAAATACTGATAAATTTAGATATTGTAATTTAACAACAATTTTTTTAATATATTATAGTTTTGAAACTCAGTACGGTCCTGACTAAAATTCTTATATCAGCCAACTTAAATCTGAACAATGAAATTTACTCATATGTAGGGATTTTCGCATTGCCAACATAAAAATGTTAGCTTGGACGAACTATACCTAAATATGTCTCCCCGGCGGGGAATCGAACCCGTATCGCCGGCGCGGCGAGCCGAGACTCTGACCACTACGCCACCGGAGAGGCTATTGTTTATACAATACTAAGACTGTTGTTTATACATTAATTGTTTTTTTTTTATTTGCTTTTAAATAGTGTGAATTATTTAAACTTGGTTATTTTCAAAATTGTTTTACTTTAGAGATTTGTCTCTCAGATTCTAAATGCGCATCCATTTTAGTTATTTAGACATTATTTTGGTCATGATGTTGCTTATCAATGGCCTTATTGATAAGTTTGTTAAATAAATGAACGACTTATAATGTGAATCAGTAGAGAGTGCCTAAGATCAATTTTTTTTCGGCTCATCCACGTAGTTATTTTATTTTATACACGTTTATTAATATCATATTATAATAAATTGACACACCTCTTCTTCCTAAAATTGTTTTTTTACGGGTAATAAGGATTACTAATTTGGGGAGGATTTTTTTATCCAGCTAGACTAACAGTTAAAAATAGTATGAATCTTCAGAATCACTTAAAACAGAGATAATTCTCCCCGTTTAAGAAAAAAGGGGGTAATGGTAAACGTAAATTTTATCCAGATTTTATCCAGACTTATTAATCAACGAACAAAATCAACCCTATTTTTGCTAGAATATTCTAAACTGTGTTCAGAAATGCTTATACGAATTCGTTTTTCATCAGCCATTATGACTTGCAGCATCCAGCTTGCCAAAAGTATTATTATATGTATAAACGTTGGTTTTCTAAATTAACTTACCATTTTATTTTGGATTAACCAACTAATTGGTGACCCTGACCACTACGCCACCGGAGAGACTATTGTTTATACAATATTAAGACTGTTGTTTACACATTAATTGTTTTTTTATTTGCTTTCAGAAAGTGTGAATTATTTAAACTTGGTTATCTTCGAAATTGTTCTACTTTAGAGATTTGTCTGTCAGATTCTAAATGCGCATCCATTTTAGTTATTTAGACATTATTTTGATCATGAAGTTGCTTATCAATGGCCTTATTGATAGGTTTGTTAAATAAATGCACGACTTATAATGCGAATCAGTAGAGAGTGCTCTACGATCATTTTTTTTTTAGGCTCATCCACGTAATTATTTTATTTTATACACGTTTATTAATATCATATTATAATAAATTGACACACCTCTTCTTCCTTAAATTATTTTTTTACAGGTAATAAGGATTACTAATTTGGGGAGGATTTTTTATCCAGCTAGACTAACAGTTAAATATTGTATGAATATTCAGAATCCCTTAAAACAGAGATAATTCTCCCCGTTTAAGAGAAAAAGGGGATAATGGTAAACGTAAAGTTTATCCAGATTTTTTCCAGACTTATTAATCAACGAACAAAATCATTCCTATTTTTGCTAGAATATTCTAAGCTGTGTTTAGAAATGCTTATACGAATTCGTTTTTGATTAGCCAATATGACTTGCAGCATCTAGCTTGCCAAAAGTATTATTATACGTATAAATTAATTGTTTTTTTTATTTGCTTTCAGATAGTGTGACTTATTTAAACTTGGTTATTTTCGAAATTGTTTTAACTTAGAGATTTGTCTCTCAGATTCTAAATGCACATCCACTTTAGTTATTTAGACATTATTTTGGTCATGACGTTGCTTATCAATGGCCTTATTGATACGTTTGTTAAATAAATGCACGCTTTATAATGCGAATCAGTAGGGAGTGCTCTACGATCAATTTTTTTTACGGCTTATCCACCTTATAATTTTATTTTATACACGTTTATTAATTAACGAAACTAGAAAAATGTGCACACTATTATACAGATAATTTAATAAAAAATTATTTTATAACCATCAAAAATTAATTGACAAAAACGAAAAATTATCTAAATAATTCAAGAAACCTTTTCCGTCAATCAATAAAAATGTGTAAAAAAAACAAGATTACAGAAACACATGATGCACCTTCATATGCCCTCATTATTTTTCGTAATATGTGATATTTCCTGCACTTACCTCAATTAAAAAAAAAAATGTTACTACAATAAACCACAAAATATTGAGCAATAATATCACTTATTACAATTGCATTATTTGCAATAATTACTGCATAGAAATGCATTTATAATTTGTTCTGCCTTATTATTGCTACTACAAAAAAAAATTATACTGTATTCATTAGCATCTTTGGTAGTTTCTGAGCATATGTCGCACTTTTATATTCCTTTATTATTTTTCGTAATATGCGAA
The DNA here is from genome assembly GCA_019359885.1 of Listronotus oregonensis. Lineage (NCBI taxonomy): Eukaryota > Metazoa > Arthropoda > Insecta > Coleoptera > Curculionidae > Listronotus > Listronotus oregonensis. Next base: position 56,671 of record JAHBCN010001577.1, read on the forward strand.
ATTTCCTGCACTTGAATTAAGTAAAAAAAATGTCGCTTCACGAAATTACAAACAATTGAGCATTAATATCACTAGTAGCAATTGCATTGTTTGCAATAACTATTGCTCAGAAATGTATTAATATTTTTTTCCGTTTAATTATTAAATCTACAAAAAAATTGCGTTTACTACATTTATTAGCAAATTTTGTAGTTAGAGACAAATTTTAAAAAAAATATGTATTTATCAAAGCGGGTTCCAACGTAATGGAGCTGCGAAGTCGTAGGCTAAATGCAAACACAAAATCTTAAAGAAGTAAACATAATAATAAATACATTTTATCGTTGCTTTATGGCATTTAGAATGTAGTAGTAAAATAAGTATTTTTATAAATGTTATGTTAAAATAATATTTAAAAATATAGTTTAGAATGCCCAAAACAAAATTATTCCGGATCTTGACAAATATATGCTAGTTCATAATCACAAGGATAATCATTCCAGCCTTCGATTCCTGAACTAACAGCCCATTGAAGACAGTGTTCGACACCACTACTATTGGTTGGTTCTCCTGGTAACCAGTTGGTATAAATAGCCCGCTTGCCTCCAGTTAACCAAAAATACTGGAAACTATGAATATTTGCCAAATTGGTACCTGATAACCAAAATCCAGCAGCAAAACCCCCTAAAAAATAAAGTTTAGTAAAGAGAAATAATAAAAGTCAGTTTTTTCTTAATATTTTAAGTATAGAATTATTATAATTTGCTTTCAAATAATACAAAATAAAGAATTCTTTAAATGATAGGCATTGTTGTAGAGAAGTAAACAAACTGATAGGTTAGCAGAAAATTAAACACCCAATTTTAAATTATTTTTACAAAACAATAACTTTTTAATTTTAAACTAGAAATATAATTCACTATCTATGAACGTACTACATATGTGCTGTACTGTTTTAAGACTTAAATAAAAGTTGATTTTTGTGTCTTGCGCTAGGTAGCACAAATAGGCTTATTTGTAATTTAATTAGTATGGTAATACGCCTACCAGTTCTATTGGCATCTTTTAAAAAGTAAGACAAATCTTTCTCTTCCTGCTGTGAATTTATGCTTACTAAATCCAGGCCTCCCTCTTTGCAATTGAAATAGGCTTGAAAGAAATTTGCTTTGTCGCTTCCAAGATAGAAATTTTTAGTATTTGTTATTTCTAAAAATTAAAAGAACATCCATAATTATAATTTATTTAAAAATAAGGGTTTTTTTACTAGTTAACTAATTATTATTAAAATTAGACTATTTTACTTTTTTCTATTAAAAATTAACCCTGTGTTTTGCTATTTTTAGGAAAAGCAAATATTTTAAATTAAAAGAAACTTATAGAAAGCAAGAGTTTATGCTTTTTTTTTAACTTAATTGACCTGTTTATACATACGCTACATAAAAATTTTTTGTCGGTAGCATAGGAAAGAGGCAGGTAAGACGGGGTAGCGGATAAGGCAGGGTACCTAGCAAAATTCAGGGTTAAAACTAACCAATTACCCTCGTTCACGCATCGTTCGATGCGCCGCCATACCACCTATCGGTGTCCCGGCTATTATTGTTCTTCATTAAACGAGTGACGAAATAATCCGAAAAAACTGTTTTACTACAAAGTGCTTATCATATTTCTTTGACTCGAGACTATGGTTTGTTATATAGAGCTAGCTCGTTAAACGTGGTAGCTCATTAACCTATAGTAAGGTAAACATTTTTTTTAAGATTGACAGTTTTTTTTGGTAAATTATTATTAGAAAAGGACTCGGTGGGGCAAGATGTGGTAATGACTACCCCATTATAAATAAGAATTAGAAGTCGCTACGGAGAAAAAAAAGACGCTGAACAGAAAAAACTAGGAAAAAAAAACGAGAAAAAGAAGAGATGAAATAAAAGAACACAGTAGGTCTTATACAAAATCTCAAAATTAAAAATTGCAGAATAGTAGCAAAGAAAATGGGCACATAATAGCTGTGCAGGAATCAACGATAATGATGACATGACAAAGCCAATCACGTCGGCGAGTTCTGCCAGTGCAAATAATTATTATTTTGTCATATAATCCTCATTACCTCATCTAACCCTAGAGGGATACCTCATCTTACCAGCACCTTGGTGCAAGACAGGCAAAAACAATTTTTTTTGTTTTTGATGTTTTTTTATTAAAATGGAAAACTAAAAGTATCTAATGTCACCAAATATTGGACGAATAATAAATAATACCTTATTTTAAAGTAAATACAATTGTCTTAGTGTATAAACTTTGCTTTTATTGATCTTTAAACTTTAAGTACCCCATCTTGCCAACCTCTTCCCTACGTAACAGAATTGCTTATCACGTAGGTGACTCCGCCAATCCCGTTACAGGGAGTTATATTTAGGTAGTAGTTATTTACAATAATGGCCGGTGCGGCCCTACCGCGTTTTAGTGCTTAAACAACGTTGACTAAACTGGAAAAAAATGAAGCTTAAACTTCTCAGAACCCGGCCTTCATGGTACCCTAGTTGTTTATATTTTTTACCATGATATTATAATAAATTAACACACCTCTATTTTCTAAAATGGTTTTTTTTGCAGGTAATAAGGATTACTATTTGGGGAGGATTTTTTATCCAGCTAAACTAACAGTTAAAAATAGTATGAATCTTCAGAATCCCTTAAAACAGAGATAATTCTCCCCTTTTAAGAAAAAAAAGGGGATAATGGTCAACGTAAATTTTATCCAGATTTTATCCAGACTTATTAATCAACGAATAAAATCCATCCTATTTTTGCTAGAATATTCTAAACTGTGTTCAGAAATGCTTATACGAATTCGTTTTTGATCAGCCCTTATGACTTGCAGCATCCAGCTTGCCAAAAGTATTATTAAATGTATAAACGCTGGTTTTCTAAATTAACTTACCATTTTATTTTGAATTAACCAACTAATTGGTGTAATCCTGTGTATTAAGTTTCGTTAGTATGGGGATGTGTTTCGTGCCAAAGGTGTCCGAATAAATAATTTAGGTAAGCGCAACGAAATGCATTTTAATTTCAATAATAAATTAACCGACATCAAAAAAAATAAAAAACATTGAATTGTTTTAAATGGCCAAAAAATATATCTAAATATGAGTAAGTATTTAAGAATGGTCGAGGAGACAAAACTTCTTTCCAAAATTGATTTGGTGTTGCTGTTAGCAGTTCACCTTGTTGCTTCTAATAATGTGAAATGATGCGTATCAAAGTATCCACATATTATAGCAATTTTAAGAAACAAGTCTTTTACCATAGTCGTTTTAAAAGTAGGGCGCCTACTCAAAGGAGAAATGCACATGATGTTATTATTAATAAATAATTTAATACCACACGCGTATTTAAATTTAAAAATGTTAATTGTCATTTTCAAGTTTTTTTTAAAGGACCCCGCACATTTCTTATGGGAAGTAACCCCGATGAAAAAGGCTGAAATCGATATATATTGTAACTTTTTTCGTTCTGAGAAAAAGTCTCAATGGGCACAAAACTCTATTATGCGCATTTTGGCTCCTACGGAGCTCCCAAGCTCCACAGATCAATCATAGATGAAGTAGATATATGTTTTAGTTTTTTCCATCATAAGAAAACGTTTCAATGGGCACGAAGCTCCGTTATGCGTATTTTGGCTCCTATGGAGCTCCTAAGCTCCTCAGATCGATCAATATTTACAAATTCAAAAGGTCATATTTTGACCTGTAGAACATAAAAGAAGGAATTAATTTTACCATGCTCGATTGTTTATCGCTGTTTAACAGTTAGTTAACAGCTGTCAATTGTCAATATTGATTTTTTGACATTAAACTTTGAATTCAATGACCTTAAAAACATAAAAACCTGTACTTTTTTATATTATTATGCATTAGACCATTGAAATATGACCTTTTAAATTTGTAAATAATGATCGATCTGTGTAGCTTTGGAGCTCCATAGGAGGAAAAATACGCATAACGGAGCTTCGTGTCCATTGAGACTTTTTCTCAGGATGACCAAAGCTACAACATATATCGATTTTAGCCATTTTTACCGGGTAAGCACTTTCCATAAGAAACGGTCTATCTGTGGACCATTTGAGCTTCGTAGGAACCAAAATACACATATTGGAGCTTCGAGCCCATTAAGACTTTTTTTCAGGATGACAAAAGCTAAAAGATATATCAATTTCAGCAATTTCATTAGGGGCCACTTCCCATAAGAAATGTGCGGAGTCCTTTAGCTAAAAATACTACTCTTGTCATTTGGTTTTTGCTCTTACACTACTTATTATCCTAAAATAAGTTCGTCTTGTTAGTTTTAATGTTTTTAATTTTAATCTAATGCACCAAACTCATGCTCATTCGGGTATACGATAATGTATATTTTGGTCTATATAGTAAGGTAGTACTTTGCATCGTACATATTATTACATTATTTTCATATTTGCAGGCTATTTATTTTCTTTTTTATTGTTATTCATTGTATTTTGTGTTAGATAACATGCTATATTTTTTCTTAACAAAAAAACAATATCATAAGAATTTATTTGCAAGATATTTGTATTTCAGGAAATTGTATCAAAACTATTTTTTTTACTTTAGAAGCCTACCCAACTTTTTTAAGTTTTATTAACTTTAAGTTTATTTAATTGAATATTTATCAAGTAAGGCAGAGTTTAAATGGTCTTGGAGTATAGGCCACGCAAGCCACAATAAAATTTTCTTTTGTTGGTCTATGTAATATTATGAAACAGTCTAATCGGACTCGTCAATTCAGTTTCATAAGGTTTCTCTTAGTGTCTAAATAAGCCAATCGAAGTAAGATATTTCTTCAAGAAACATAACAAAATTATTAATATCGTTCCAAGTTTTCAACGGACGCTATGCTCTACTTTATCAATATGAAAAAATTCTATTTTTTGACTCCGGAAGTTCAAAAAAAGGTATAGTTCGTTTTAAAGTTAAAAAGGCCACCAGCGTTATCAGCATGCGTTGTTCTCTCTCACTTTAAAATTATCCCCGTTCTCGTCGCTCTGTTCCAAATTTAACAACGTATGGGTGGAGAGTAGAGAGAGAAAGGCTTAATCGCGGACTCTTTTGGTATGACGTTCCTGGCCTTTTCTTCTTTAAATCGGACTCTAAGTTAATTTTAACTTTAAATATTAAAACTTAACTAGGGCGAAATTTAAAAACTCTAAATCCAAAATGGCGGGTATCAAAATAAAAAAATACTTCAAATAAGGAGAATATGCTATACATGTTTTCCTATTTACAATATTTATAAAAATAAATTAATAATAGAAGATGTATATTAGAAGGCAGATGGTTATAACATATCAAAAAATTATAAGGAGTGTTAAAAACTTATTATTGCAATTGGGAAAACATATTGATAGAAATAATATATATTCATAAATAGTTATTTAAAAACCTAATGTATATTTTTGTAACAAATAATAAAATACCTACGAACGTTATACAGAAAGTATAAAAAAATGTATTTTATATTATTATTTAATTTTTTTTAATTTTGTATATTATTTTTACATATTTTTTATAAAATGTATCTATATTAAAAAAATTATTAATAGCAAAAATTTTACGACAATTTTAAATTTTAACAATACCTTTAAAAATTTATTATAATTTTCTATATATTTCGTATAATTTTAATATATATTTTATAATTCTACAATAAAATATAATTCTTTCAGCAAAATTTTATTTCTTTTAATTTATAAATAAAATTATTAAAAATTTTGGAATTTTTAGGTTAAAAAATTTATATAAATTATTTGATGAATCCCGTATATTTAAAATATATATTTAAATAAACTATATAACCATATATACCCTTAACCATTTTTTTTTATATAAATGTAAATAAAGTTGCTACATTATTTAAAAATTAAAAAAAAAATGTTATTTACCAATTTTTTGGAACATTCTGTATAATATTTATTAGTATGTTTGTTTAAAATTTCACAAGAATATATATATATATATATATATATATATATATATATAAAATATATATATATATATATATATATATATATAAAATATATATATATATATATATATATATATATATATATATATATATATATATATATATATATATATATATATATATATATATATATATATATTTTAATATACAAGCCCTGCAGCTCACCTCCCGTCCTATGTAGCTCATTTATTATTCACTGTAAAATTTTCATATTTTGCAGACATTACCCTTAACATACAGTGCATTTCAGGAAAATAATTTTGGTTATACAGGGTGTCACAAAAAAGTGTGACGTCACTATGGTGCATTTTTTTAAATGCAATGCTCTCTATTTTTTGTATATTTAGGTAGCTCTTGTGGTCATTTATATTCCTCTAAAATTTTGTCAACATCTGTTTGGTAATTTCACAGAAAAAAAATATATAAAAACTGGTTTGCACCATTGAATTTATAAATGAATAAAAATACCAATAGTGCTTGATTAATAGAACTAAACAAGGAACTTATTCAGTAACGTAATTTCAGTCGCTTAGGTCATGTTTGGTTACTTCGAACTGTACAGGGTGTCCAAAATTTAGTGTCAAACTCTTCAAATTTAAAAGAACTTTATTTTTCTTTTTTTAAATATGAGCCCCTGTATATTTTTAGGTTGTTAGATGCAGAATTAAAAAACAAACATTTTTCTAATTTTAACCCTATCAAAATTCCTAACACATTAAAAGTTATTCGTAAAAATCTCATTTTGGCATCTATTTGGATAGTAATATCAATTGATAAAAATGGTAGGTAGCTACGAAAAATAATTTATTGACCTTAGAGTTTCCTAATAACCTTAATTATTACCTAGAAATTGGTTAAAGTTACATAAATGTTAGCCAAAATTAAAAATTACGTTTAATTAACATTAAAAGGTTTTTCTTAAATTAATTTAATTTAATTAATAAATAATAATTATTTACTAGACTTTTTATAATACGTCAAAATAAGATTCTGTGAGTTAAATAAACTTTAAAAAAATAAATTGTTTTTTATAGCCACCTATCATTTATATTCAATGGTATTACCTTTAAATATAATAATATTAAAATAGATGCCAAAATGAGTTTTTAAGGAATAACTCTTAATGTGTCAGACATTTCGATAGGGTTATAATTAGAAAAATGTTTGATTTTTAATTCTTCATCTAACGACCTAAAAATATACAGGGTCTCACATTTAAAATAAGAAAAATAAAGTGCTTTCAAATTTGAAAACTTTGACACTAAATTTTGGACACCCTGTACAGTCCCAATTAACCAAAAATGACCTAAGCGACTGATATTACGTTACCTAATAAGTTCCTTGTTTAGTTCTATTAATCAAGCACTATTGGTATTTTTATTCATTTTTAAATTCAATGGTGCAAAAAAGTTTTTTTTTACATTTTATTTTTTTCCCTGAAATTACTAAACCGATGATGACAAAATTTTAGAGGAATATAAATGACCATAAGAGGTACCTAACTATACAAAAAAATACAGGGCATTCCATTTAAAAAAATGCACCATCGTGACGTTCGACTTTTTTGTGACACCCTGTATAACCAAAATTATTTTCCTGAAATGCACCGTGGGTTAAAGGTAACGTCTGCAAAATATGAAAATTTTGCAGTGAATAATAAATGAGCTACATAAGACGGGAGGTGAGCTGCAGGACCCTGTATACATATGTATATATATATATATATATATATATATATATATATATATATATATATATATATATATATATATATATATATTATATATATATATATATATATATATATATATATATATATATATATATATATATATATATATATATATATATATATATATATATATATATATATATATTTATTATATATATATATATATATATATATATATATATATATATATATATATATATATATATATATATATATATATATATATATATATATATATATATATATATATATATATATATATATATATATATATATACTTAACCATTTTTAAATCTCTTTATATAATAATTAGGTCGTTATTGGGATTTTTTTTTGGTTTTTTCAATATATTTTCTTTTTGACTCACCCGGTACAGCAATAATATTTTTTTAAGAAACTATAACTAATCAAAAATTTCTAAGTAAAATGTTTAATTCATATTCTTCGTATTTTAAGTATTTTTCAATTTTGAAACGCGCCATTTTTAATCCGCCATCTTGAATTGGCCATTCTATATTTTAAATTTTTCGAATTTCGACCTCAGATTTGTGATTGTTGACCACGAAAACCAATGAGATTTTAAGTGTTTTTCCATTTTGATATCCATCATTTTGGATCCGCCATCTTGGATTCGGATTTGTTTTTAAATTTCGACCTCATATTTGTGATTGGCGACCCCGAAAACCCCCGAGAAAAAATATTCAGGTCAAAATATCGAGTAAAATAGGTTTTACCTAAAGACTCAAATTTCAGTTGCCACTTTTTCAAATTGGGGCAGACAAAAAAATAAAAAAAAGATGCTCCGATAATCTTTTTCAAATTTCATTACCTTTTTATTGAAAAAAATAACCAATTGAAATTGGGTGAAGCTGAGCGTTCTAAAGCCATTTCTAAAACAGTCTAACTCGAATCATGCCACTGTGCGTCGTCGTGCTTAAAAAATTTCGCGTGTTTTAAGGACCCGTTATTTACGAATATTTTATGCAATTTTTTTTAATTGGTAATATTTATTATACTAGTAATATTTTATTTGACGGTATAAAGTACTCATGTCAATTTTTTTTCTTAATGCCAAACTGTGCCAAAATTCGAGGTTAAAGGTTGGCAATGTTATTTTAGACTTCACATTTCTCGTGTTTTTAATTGATGTATAGTCGGTCTCAAAGTATATCGTTATGGCTTTTGACGGACCATACCCCAAAAAACCTTTAACGATTTCATTACCTATTCTTATTGGGTAAACCCATTTGTTCATAAGAGCAGGGGTGGGCCAGGTATTTCTTGAGTATTAACCATTAGGCATATAAATATTTTGGCTAACATTTTAGTGGCAGTGTTGAATAACCGTTTATACTGTGCGTTTCGAAAAAGTTGTTTTACGAGAATATAACTATGTCGCGTCGAAATCATTTGTCATTAGATGAAAAACAGGTTGTGAAAAATGTGTATGAAACTTTAATCAGTAAAGGTCTAATTAAACAAGAAGCTTTAAAAGAAACCTGTCTACTTACAAAAACTTTAATATCATCGATAAGGGATATTATTATTAGTGAAGAATTAAGCAAAAGAAAAAAACGTAGCGATTTTTAATCTCACCGTATAGACAATAGTGATCAGGACCTAATAAGAAGGAAAATATATTGTCTTTATGAAAGCGGAGTTATTCCTCCCTTGAATAAACTGAAAAAGAAGCTAGACGAAGACTAAACCAATATAAATATTAGCCGTGCCACCCTTCATAGAGTTTTTTGTAAAATGGGATTTAAATACCGCAAAATAGACAAAAGACAAGTAGTAATGGAGTCGCACAGATTACGCACTTGGAGATTTAATTTCCTTCAAGAAATTAAAAGATATAGGTAAGAAAACATATTCATAATTTACCTTAATGAAATATGGTTCGATACACACGACACAGTATCCAAAGGATGGGTTGATTCCAGTCAAAACTGTCAGACGAAAGCACCTTCAAATAAAGGAAAACGAATTACCATAATACACGCTGGTTTAGAAGACGGATTTGTCCCAAACTGCTTGCTGTTGTCTGCAAAGAATATTAAGGATTCTATCTTGGATTATCATGAGGATACAAGTGCAGAACTTTTTGAAAACTGGTTTCAAAATTATCTTTTAAAAAATATTCCAAACAACAGTGTTATTGTCATGTATAACGGAAGCTACCACAGCCGTCTGCTACACAAAGCACCAGCTTCATCAAGTTCAAAAACTGAAATCCAGGAATATTTGTTAGAAAATTATATTTATTTTAAATTCAGTTACAAAAAAACGCATCTTTTGGAAGTCCTAAATTCATATGTAATTAAAAAACAATATATATGTGATAATTTGGCTGGGCATACTGTCTTACGGCTTCCTCATTATTACTGTAATGTTTAACCCCATAGAGCATTTGTGGAACCAGGTAAAATCAAAGATCAGAGCAGAAAATGTTACACCTACTTTAAGTCCCAGTGTTATAAATTTGATAAAAAATGTAATTACTAACATATCAGTTGAGAGCTGGAAAAATTCACTACAGCACATTATAAAAATTGAGGACTCTTACATTTCTATCCAAAACAACATAAATCCTATTGTAATTAATCTCAATGGTGACTTTGATAGTGAAATATAATTAGATTTAGGTATTAAGATTAAAAATGTAATTATGTATAGATAATGCAGTTATAAATTTATTAAAACTTTGCATAGATTAAATTTCTTAATGTAATTTTAAGATTATACTTACCTAAATAAACAATAAATTATACATTTTTATATTATTAATGTGCGTCCCTAATATTCTGTCCTTTAATACCTACCGATCCGCAGTTTTATTGCTGTCGGCAGGTATAATCCATAAATGAAGGCAAGAGCTAGCACGGTATACTTTGAGACAGACTATACCATGGTAACCTTTAAAACACGCGCGTGTTTGAAAGTTGGATTTAAACACGCCTAGGCGTACTTTAATTAAGCAAAATAGGGTATTATTAAAAAATATTTTTTTCATATATCAAATATTAAAGCAAATAAAGTAACCTGTGAAAACATGAACAAGATATAAAGGCATACACAGATAAGATATTTTTAAAAAACACCTACGCATATTAATTGGAAATTGGGCCAGGCTTGTTACGTTTGTATATTTAACCTTTATTTAAAAATAAAACTAAAGGGTAAGTAAACATATTTCAAGTAAAAACTCATTATTAATTTAAAAATGTGCGACCCTAAAATATCATTGAATATAAAAGGTACAATATTTAATAAATTATTTTTCAAATTAACACAATATTAAAACCATTAAATTAGTTTTTGTTAACCTCGTTTTCTTGTAGAGTTTTTATACTTTCAATTAATAATTACATAAATTTACCTACTTTCACTATTTGTTTTTTCTTCTTGTAAACTGGTTTTAATCCCATTTAAAAACAAAAAACAAAAAAATATTTCTACTAAGTTCATTTTGGTCCTGATCTTGAACGAAATACAAACGAAAATCGTAAATTTTAATATATTTATATACGTAATACTTATCAGTATGTTATCAATACCCAAATATGTTTTTGTTGTTGTTTTTTCAATTGTTAAAACAAAGTACTTTTAAAATATCCGAACTAAAAAGTATTTAAATTTTTTGGTTTTTTTACCGGCACTAGTTATTTTATTGTATATCTTAATCGTCAACTAAAAGTAATTGCTTCATAAGTAACTTTCAAAGTTTTCGAAAAAATTATGTGTTTTTCTATTGCAGAATAATTGTGTTTAAGAAACAAAATTTACATTTATAATATTAGTGCTACTAAAAAAATTAGAAGTCCGAGCAAATAACAATGAATTTTTGTTCGAAAATATTTTATATAATACATACATATTAAATATAAACAAGTTGTATTTTAAAATTGTAAAAAAACTAACTTAACTCTAGGGATTTCCAAAACTTAATTTGCATCATATTTTATTTAAAACACCAATAACTTTACCAAAGCAAACTGACAGTGTGCTATTAAGTAGAAAAACCAATTAATTAAAGATATGTTAATATATATATATATATATATATATATATATATATATATATATATATATATATATATATATATATATATATATATATATATATATATATATATATATATATATATATATATATATATATATATATATATTAGTGTATTGTAATGAACAGGGTCGCTCGGCTCTAGTGTAGCCCTCCTTCACACCTAAAGAGATCTTTTGTGAATACCCTTTTCCTATACCTTTAGCAAAGTTCGGGATGCTACGCGGTGCAAGCTGAATAATATCTCTAGGAGTAAGATATACCCCTTCAGGTATTTAAGCCGTTGTCGGTCAGTTTTCTGGTTTTTCTAATTTTAAAAGTTTTGTACCTATGTTGATTTTTAATTTTAAAATGTTTTGTCCTACGTTGGCGCCAATTTGTAACAATTAATTATATTATATATTTTAATTATAGTTTAATATATTATATTATATTTTATGTCATGGTATTTTGTTTTATGTTATAATATTTAGCGAGATTCGTTACAATTAATTTTTAAGTCTGTGGGGTTTTAAGTTTGTCAACTCGGCTTTCCCAAACTCTCAATCCTTTGAGTTCTGGCTTTTATCTCATACATTTATCTAGACATACATCAAAATAAAAGATTTGAATAATTTTTCAAAAATAAATTATTTATAATAAATACTAATTTTTGATAACAAATATTTATAAAATGATAATAATGTCTGTTATTCTTAAATCTTAAATCATATATTTTTTTAATTCATAATTATGTTTTAATATTTATATCTATGCTAACACTCAGATTTTTATAGTTCTTTAAATAGTAACGTTGGCAATATGATTCTTTCTATTTTAGAGTTATGTTGGCATATTTATTTCTCCTATAAATATTTTCAATACATAAATAAACTCTTACCTTATTACAGGTACAATATAAATGTACTATGACTATTTGTCATAAACATTATAAAAAAGGATACTAAAACAAAGTCAATTCTTTTTTTCCTTTGGTTTTACTTTGTAAAAATTCCATAAATAATGTCCAAACTCCTCCTAGTGTGTGTTAGTATCGAACTGTCGAAAAATATACTTTTACTGACGTTTGTCGATTTTGATTGCTGGTTTACTTTTAATTGTCTGGATTAATTACCATTAACACAGGTATTTAACTTGATTGTTTCTGTATTAACACTTTTATAAACTTTCGATGATTTAACATATTTATACTGGAAACTAACTTTGTTTCGTTTGTTTACTTTCTGTCAAAATAGTGAGTTAGAATACTTTCTTTGTGTTTGACCATTCGATTTCTTTTTTTATTAAAATATACTATTAAGTTTTCGGTAGCAACTGAATTATGTGAATGATGCCGTTTTTGGGCGTTTGCTATATACTCATTGAAACAAATTAATAATTTTTATGAAAATGGATGCTTTCAACCACTTATTTAGGAAAAATTTAAAAGTTAAATTTTATTCTGCAACTTGGGTCCCCATTGTATGAGCCTACCTATCTTGTGTAGGTGTCCTCTTAGGTTATCATGCCCTGTTAGCAATCCTACTGTTATGCTAAGTCTTTTCCTACTTTGTCTGAGTAGTTCTTTCTTCGTTCTTTTGGATGGGCCTCTTATGAAGCTTTTTCCATGTCTTATTGTACTGAGGTTTCTCCAATATTTTTCGTGTTTGTTTCGGATCCATTCTCTGGTTTGCCCTCGTGCTGTGGTTTTGGTCACTCCAAGGACAGGTTCTGTTCCAAAGTATGGTGTGGATGATCCCTGACTCGCCAGCTCATCCGCTTTTTCGTTGCCTTCTATCCCCGAATGTACTGGTACCCACAAGAGAGTTACTCTGTTGCGTTCTCCCAGGACTTCCAGTTCTTTTTGGCATTCCCATGTCAGCTGGACGTTAGCTTGGGGTTTACTTTACCTCGACAATGTTAATGGCTTTCAAAATATTTCAATTCTAAATTTGAGCGGTGCAAAAAGACTAACGTTCAAAATTAAAAACAATAGGAATTTTTGCAAAAAAATATTAAAAATGTCCACTCCTTGCTAGAATACATTCATTAAAGCTTTATTTCAACGATTTAAAAAAACTAGTATTATTATTATTTTTAAAGCTAGGCTTTTTTACACCACACAAGGCTAAAATTAAAATATCTCGAAAGCCATCAGACATCAGGATTATCGAGGTATTTTAAGAGCTCCTTTCTTGTGTAAAACAAAGCAGAGAATTGATAAAAAATATATTATAAATTATAAGTATTATTTATATCAAAAGTTTGTGTTAGAATAATGGTAAGAAAGTAATAAAATTGTTTATAACTACACCAGTGATGCCTAATGGTAACAAAAATTTATCATCAAAGGGTGTTTTTCGGTCAATATTTTAACTATGCAAAGTTATATTTAAATCGAAAAACTCTATTTTAAAATAAAGAAAAATAAGCAGTTTTAAAATTTTGTCTTTTACACCATGTACCTTAAAATTGAGGTCTTTTGAAGCTCTATTTATATAACATTTTTGACCTATTTTTGGCCAAGGAATCTCCCAATAAGCCCATTTTTTTTAAATCATCCTATATACAAGGTGTCCGGAAAATACGTGTACAACGTTTAATGACAGACCCCGGACGTCAAAATAACTCTATTTAAGCGACCTTACCTATATCCAAAATTGCTTAAGTTAGCCTGCAGAGGGCGTCAAAGATTTAAAAAAATATGTTTTTTTTTCTAATTTTTTTTTTAAATGCGTGCAAGTCAATTTCAATAATTTTTGGTGATGAGTCTCGGACTATAAAATGACGTTTGCTGTTGGCACAGTTATCCACTCTACTTAAGCTATTATAAACGTGACGTCATATGTACCTATATCCTCTGATTTTTTATGTCATTGACTTATTAACAAATTAGATACCATTTTCTGGTAAAACAATGTATTTGGAAGATTCAGTTCTTCCAAAATTTTGCTATGATAAGTGGTTATGCCAGAAAAAATAATTTTCATTTAGGTGCCCGGGCAAGATATTTTATTAATTGTAATAAGAGGTTTTTACTAAACATTGTTTGCTGGTGTTTTTATTACGTTTTTGTCTTGCTATGACATTAAATATTTCTGCTGACAAATTGATGTTAGAGTTTAAACATTAAGGCCACTTTTTTAACTTCTAAAATCTCTTACTATTACGGTAAATATGGACAAAAATACGAACTCCGAAAAAGTTGAGAAATGGACGTCAAAGTATTAGGGATTACACGGAGAGATTTCCTGACCGTCGTATACCAAATCACCAAACATTTGCAAGTATTGAACGTCGTCTTCGGAAAACGGGTAGCTTTGAACAAAAATTTGAAGGTAGGGGTGGTAATCGGACAACTAAAACGAAGAGGAAATTTTGTTAAGAGTTGAAGAAAAACCAAGTATCAGTACACGTCGGTTGGAAAGTGAGTTGGCGGTTCCTAAAACCACCGTAAATGATATTTTAAAAAAACAATTGTTGCACCCGTATCACATCCAAACAGTTCAGGAACTTTTGCTCATTGATCTTTCCCAGCGGCTCCTATTTTGTCAATTTATTCGGAACGAAATAATCCATAATTTAAATTTTAGTAAGAAAATAATATTTACCGACGATGCGACCTTCACAAGATTAGGAGTTACCAACCTACACATTGAACATGTTTATGCCGATAAAAATCCTTATGCCATTAAAGTTACCCACCAGCAACATAAATTTAAAATAAATGTTTGGGCAGGTATTATCAATCGATACCTTATTGGATCTGTAATATTACCAGACAAATTAAATGGAAATATTTACCTTATTTTTTTGCAAAACACTTTGCTCCTTATAATTCGGCAGGGACTGTGGTATATGCATGATGAAGCGCCACCTCATTTTTTCGTGGCTGTTCGACGGTATTTTGACCAATACCCCCATACGTGGATTGGATGAGACAATGATGCACCAGTACGATGGCCACCACGTTCTCCGGTCCTAAATATGTGTGATTTATTTTTGTCTGGTGCTTTTAAAACCGAAACTTATAAGACTCCTGTGAACACGCGCAAAGAATTAGGGCAACGAATTTTAAATGCAAGCAATTATCTTAATAATCCCGAGACATTAAATAAAGTTCAAGTTCATTTTTTAAGATGTGTAAATAAGTATATTCAACAAAATGGTGGTCATTTTGCAAATTTGCTTAATTAATGTTTTGGTTTAATCGAGTTCAATATTATGCCCGAGCACGTAAGTAAAAATTTTACAAAAGATGAATAATCTTCCAAATACATTGTTTTATCAGAAAATTTTATTTTATTTTTTAGTAAGTCAATGACATAAAAAATCCGAAGATATAGGTACATATGACGTCACGTTTATA
Source organism: Listronotus oregonensis (assembly GCA_019359885.1). Classification (NCBI taxonomy): domain Eukaryota; kingdom Metazoa; phylum Arthropoda; class Insecta; order Coleoptera; family Curculionidae; genus Listronotus; species Listronotus oregonensis. The sequence continues at coordinate 72,832 of JAHBCN010001577.1, forward strand.
ATACTTTAGGTCAAGTAGAGTGGATAACTGTGCCAACAGCAAACGTCATTTTATAGCCCGAGACTCATCACCAAAAATTATTGAAATCAACTTGCACGTTTTTGAAAAATATAGAAAAAAAAATATATTTTTTTTTAAATCCTTGACGCCCTCTGCAGGCAAATTGAAGCAATTTTGGATATAGGTAAGTTCGCTTTAATAGCTTTATTTTGACGCCGGAGTCTGTCATTAAACGTTGTACATGTATTTTTCGGACACCCTGTATAGGAATTATGATTGCATGCGATTAAAACAACCATGTATTTAAAGATTCCAGGCTAGTTTTATTCTAAGCTAGCTTGGGAACAATGTTTACACAAAATTAATTTTTCCATACTTTATTTGCGCCGTATTAAAATATTTGGTGTGTAAATTCAACTAATTAAAAATATAATTTGAGCTCAAATTTTAAAGCAAATAGGGTTATAACCTAAATTAAATGGAGTGCAAACCTGCTCATTAAGCAAGCCAATATTTACGCTTCGTATTAACTATTTGTCTTGGCTTGTATAGGGCTCGTTATAGCAATAAACTGGGATTTATTAGACGTTAGGGTATTTTATAGAGGATTTCCAATTAAGTTTTAAATATCTATAACCAATAATAATGGGTTTTTCCATTCGTTCTTAAAGTTAAAGTCTAATGCTTAAAGGTTGATTATGTCTTTTGTGTAATACATTCAAATCTAGATTTTTGTGGAGTTATAGCCAAATTAAAAGGTCAATATCTCCAAACTCTTATTTTAATGTGCCATGATGTCTCTGTTTTCTGTTGTTTCATTTCTTTACCTGTTTTTGAATGATAACTTTCTCATTGGAAATTTGTAAAATGTATTTTTTATTTTTCCCAAAGCAAAAAACCTTTTATGGGTTGTTCCAAAGAGGAAGGAAAACCCATTTCCGAAAGCCCGGCATTTTTTAACTAATCATAATTAATAAAAATTTTTATTTAAAATAACATTATTTCTTACAAAAGATGCAATAGGGGGAAAAGTTTTCCTTAACACAAGTTGCTTACAGTTATTTGTTACTTTTCATAGTTAAATGTTATTTATTGCTAGATAAAAAGGTTGCCTTTATTGATTAATAAGATTTTTTAGGTTACAAATCAATACAGTTGTGCGGATTGATAGCATTATAAAATAAAACACATTTATAAAATATCTTTTGTTGTATTTGGGTTTTTGCAATTGGCAGCAGAAAAGGTTAATTAATATTTTATATTTAGATATTCTGGCCTCATTCCCTCTGCTCTTACTAGAAAAGAAGACGACAGCTGGGCTGACTACTTATTGGCTTTTTGGCGTCATTTTGTGGTTTGAGCACTTAAGTATAATTTTTAGGGGAACAGCACTTTGCCCAGGTAATTCTGTCACTAAAGCAAAACAATTTCGGTTTAATTCCGCTTACAATTTGTAAAACTTTTTTACGAGTTTTAAAATATCGAACAATGAGAAAAAGACATACATATGTAAACGCTCGTTAAAAAGATAAAGAGAACAACTCAACACTCCTTCTCTGTCATTAAAGCAAAACGGCACGGTTAATCCGGCTCCGGGCGCCTGCATAGGTTGTGCAGGCGTCCGGAGCAAGATCGAAAATCAATTCTTTTAAGTGACACCGTATGGTGAACTAATGACCTCTACGGCAAACCGGATGGTTCCATGCACTCTACAACATGCGGTTGAACTGCACAGGCACATAAGTATAGGTCGACCTCTCTGATAGACCGTAGCGTGTGTGGCCGGAATTAAGTGTGACCCTGTGGAGTGAATCCGTTCTCGGTAGCCTGCATAGGTTTTAAAGGCTAATATAAGACCTAACAATGCCAGTGCATTAAAGTCTTTAACTTTCTTCTTTCTTTAACAAACATTTTTATGAGCCCTAGTTTTATGTGCAGAGGAGGTAAATCAACTTTCTGCTATTCTACTAAATATTTTGTAAAGCCACTGTGCAGTCCTATGAACAGTGCAACAACTTTAAGATCGGCACATATATTTGACCTATAATCTTCGTATTTCATGCTTTGGAGTAATATGCGCATGTTCTGGTATGTTTCTTTGATATTTACAGCATGACCAATGGGAAACGAGTTGATTTAGTAAACCTGGAATATTATGACAGTAAACTAAGTAATTTTCTTTGGGGAAAAATACGGCCAGCACGGAATGCCTGTTCTGAAGCGTCGAAATTTCCACACCTTTTTGTAAAAGGTTTCTCTACTGCAAACAAGATTTAAGCAGCTGTGCCTTTTTTTTTTGTTTTGGGAAGATCTAAATCACGAACTAGATCATTGAGCTCTTCCTAAGGTATAAAATGTGGCTGCTATTAAATTCGAAAACGATGTTATTTTTAAAGCTTGAACCGGCTGCTGGCTTCCCTGTGTTATAAATAGCTGGTTTGTCATACTTTTCTGAAGTCTTAGGTATGCTAGAAGAGTCCTGATGTAGAGGTCTAATGGCTGAGGGGATATTGGGATAAACTATTTTGTGCTTGGTTTCATTAGAAAATCCCGGAATTTTTTTTAAGCAAAAGTGACAAACATCCACAGGATTTCTAGGCTCCAGCCAAATCATTGGCACTCGAGACTTTATAAATTTAAGTATCCCGTAGCCATCCTGCTAAGTTTTTGACAAATACGGCAGCATTTGTCAAAAACCTTAGCAGGGTTTTGTCTTGATGGCTAACTTTCAACCAGAAATTTAACTAGTAGGCTTTTCTTACAACTGAGCTTAAGGTCTATCGCTGAGATTTCAGTATAACCTCACCACATATATACCAGAAACTCTTCGGATGCCTCAGGCAGAATCGCAACGGCATCGCTATGCTCATACATCCACTGCTAAATACTGTAATACTAATCCTTCCACAAGCGGCTTCTAGTAATATCAGGAATCAAAAGCATCGGAAACGATTTTTGTTTATAGGAGCCCTTCAATAAGCAGCTGTCTCTCCGACGTCTATAAAGTACGGTAAAATCAATGGGGAATTATATGGAGTTCAATGGATATCTCCTTTACTTGAATCCCCAGAAGGTTGATATTTTGTAAATGACACCCAGACACCCCCATGCGGTGTTTCCAGATTGTGTACAATTTTTCTACACAAAGGGAAAAAGTATACTTGGCAACGTTGTAACCCTTTATGCTATGAAAAAATAATTACTGCATAGGTACATTCTTACACCTGCTTAAAACATGTTGTTGGTACTCTCTGAACTCTGTTACGTGATACGACAATTTAAAGGTCGGTGTAAGGGTTAAATGAGTTGACTTATCGAAATAACGTATTTATTTATATATACAGGGTGGTTGGTAAATAGAGGCGAAAAATGAAGACCCAAATATTTTTTTTTATTTTGAATCGAAAACTGAGAATACTTTTTTTGCAAATTTTCCTTCCTTTCCAAGATATTTCACTATAAAGTTTTGGCATAAAAAAATTTAAATTACATCGTGGGTGCCGCTAATCTTAGTTGGCGATTTCAAACTATTACGTCATATGAAAATAAAGTCTGACCGTTGTCAAAAGTTAGACACTTTGGTGCACATGCTTAATAATTATTAAGTTATACCCTTACACATAAACAATATCACCGTGTTCTTCGTTAGTGAACTCTATTTTCTTGTGATTTTTTCAATAACAAATTGACAAGTGCCTAACTTTTGAAAAAGGTCAAACTTGATTTCATATGACGTATTGTTTAGTGATGAGCAAAGCAAGACCAAGACCAAGACCGGGCTAGTCTTGGTCTTGGTCTTGCAAGCCTGGTCTTGGTCTTGGTCTTGCAAGTCAAAGGAACGTCTTGGTCTTGGTCTTGCACCACCCGGTCTTGGTCTTGGTCTTGCTGCAAGAGTCTTGCTGGTCTTGCTTTTTTGGTAGTAATAATTTAGACTAAGTAATATTGAATAAAATATATTTTTTTAATACTTAAAAACAAATAAAGACGGACACTATATTTTCTGCATCCAAATTATAAAATATGCCAATTTTAACCTTACACATACGTTTGAATTATTTCAAAAAGCATATTTTAAATGTAGGGATTTATTTAGTTATTCTCCATTTTTAGTTGAATTGAGACAAAACCGGTTTCTATACATTTAGTGGCACATACAAACATTTTAGTGATAAGAATTATTTAAATTTTCTTTGAAGAGGCATATAAAATTAAAAGAAATACAAAACTATGTACTGTGTGAGCAGAAAAAAATCTTTTAATTTCAACCAGATGTGAAATATTCATAAAAATGGTTTTAATTTGTAAACATTGGTTTCTGATTTAAAAAAAAGTTATTCAGAAATCTTTTCAGTTCATATGAACTTTTTATTTTTAAATTAGTCAAACATTTGCCGTACAAAGTTGGTACAAATATTGTATAAACATCCTGCATTATACAGGGCAGCTTAATACTGTGACAAAGCTTGATATCTTCAAAAGCCGTTTATTATGGTGAAAAATTGAATATAAAAAAAATATAGAAAAAACTGGCGTCAAATGTGAAATTTTTTGCTATTCCAGAATTTTCCAAAGAAAACCCCCTTATTTTAGCTTTTAGCCCAAAATATAAAATTTATGACAAAAAATCAATTTTAAAAATCACCACCCTGTATATTATGCCGTAAAATTGTTAAACTATCATATAGAAACAATGTCAACGTTTTTGAAATGTTCGGTTTTGATAAAAATGACGTCATTATTATTATTTTCGCAATGTTTTGTCTTTTACATTAAAACCGGAAGTGATATTTAAAATCCATTTGTATAAAAATTATTCTTATTTGACATGAAAATCATATTTTTTATTAATTCTTTTTTTAACATTTATATCTTAGTTTTAAGAAGCAATCTAATGGTGCCACTTCTTACAGTGTGAAACAAATATAATTTTTTTTCTGGATTTTGAAAATTTTTTATCTACCCTGTAAGTGGCAATACTAAATAGCTAATTTAAAATAAAACATTAGGAATATAAAGGTTATTTTCAACTTCTATAACTTTTGTACCCCTAGCTTTTTCTGTCGTGAACGGTTTCGAAAATATCCTGCTTTGTCGGACCAATTGACTCACAATCCTATTATTTTCGAAACATGTTATTGAATTTACTCATAATCGTTGTTAAAGAACTTTATAAAATAACAAAGTGATCCATTTAATTATTATTTTATTAAAGAAACCTGTTACTCATTAAATATTAGCCTTTTTTGGCAGTTCTCGCACATTTTTTGTCATTTCTGTATGAAATACCTTTGTATATTGAATATAAAAATTAAATATTAATATATTTAAAAAAAAAGTTGCAGAACTGCAAGAGTCTTGCAGGTCGGTCTTGGTCTTGCGTAGTCTTGCACTCCTCGGTCTTGGTCTTGGTTTTGGTCTTGCATATCCCGGTCTTGGTCTTGCAAGCGAAAAGGCGGTCTTGGTCTTGGTCTCGGTCTTGGTCTTGCAGCAAGGCTAAGACCAAGACCGCAAGACTAAGACCGGTCTCGCTCATCACTAGTTGTTTCGATAGCTTTTTGTTTACAACTTTTACAAAAACTTCAATTAAAAATACTTCAATTAAAAATATAACTTTATTTTATTAACTTTTAAAACAATTATTACAAAAATGCAGAACGCCGGGCAATGTGAACTGCTTTCAAAAATCTTAACAGGTGATTATTGATTATTTCTTTCTCGCTTCGACGACGCGGAAGATGTTGCCATTCCTTTCGACGTTGCCGTACTTACCTAAAAAGTTAAATTCACTTTTGAAAAACTAAATGTTTTATTTTGGAAGAAACATATCGCCCGCCTTGAAAGGCTCGCTTTCAACAACTAAAATTAAACTGTCTTTTCGTCCATAGGCAACGGGCACAATTTTGAAAAACTTCTTTTAATAACACCAGATTCAGTTTTAATAGACGCCACTCGAGCTACACCGTCCGTACCCGAAAACACTTCCAGAACTCTTCCCATTTTCCACTTCATGGGTGGCGCATTATCGTCCTTTACCAAAACTAAAGCACCCTCTTCAAGACTATGATGATGCAGCTTCCATTTTTTCCGTTCCTGTAGTTCAGAAACATATTCTTTACTCCATCTAGTCCAGATATGCTGCTTCATCTGCTGCAAATGCTTGTAAATTGACAGACGGTTTGGAGGCACACTTCTAACATCAATTCCAGGCAGCGGGCTTAATTGACGTCCAATTAAAAAGTGTGAAGGCGTCAGTGGAGTGAGGTCATTAGGATCATTGGATAGGGGTGATATAGGACGAGAATTCATTATCGCTTCAACTTCTGTGAGAAATGTATAAAAATGCTCAAAAGTTAGTGTAACATTACTTACCACACGTTTTAAATGGTGTTTCATACTTTTTACCCCAGCCTCCCATAGGCCACCATAATGGGGACTGTGAGGTGGTATAAAATGCCAATCAACTCCTTCCTTACACAAAGAAGCAGTTAAATCGGATTTGTCATTACGAATAAAACGAACTAATTCTTTTAATTCTGAATTCGCCGCAATGAAATTAGTTCCATTGTCGGAAAATACTGTGGAGGGTTTACCCCTTCTTGAAGAGAATCTGCGCAATGACAATATAAAAGCATCCTTACTAAGTTCAGTAACAAGCTCCAAATGAACAGCTTTAGTTAAAAAACAAACATAAAGAGCGACATATGTTTTGAGACAATTTCTGCACTACATAAGAAACAGCACTTTTTAAAGTCAAATACCGGCACAATTGATCTACGCGATAATGACGGTGCACCCCGCAAGACAATATCAAAATCTCGACTTTCTTTGGCCGCCGCTGTAATTAGTTTTTTATTTGTATAATGTTTACGACATGCGGCATGTACAGTAATAGATAGACGATTCATTAAAAATATATTAAGTTTACCATCGTTTCGTTTTTGACTGCACTCCCGAAATGTCTCCAACCCTTTTTGTCTCACCACAATTGTTTTTCCTTCGTTTAAGGTTTTTTCACAAATGAAACACAAGAACCCCTCACAATTCGCCATAATATACGCGCTTATATATCGTGCATATAGCTGCCGCGAAAGATCAAAGCACACTGACTGACCGCCACATGCGACACGTGGCACGAAATAACAAACCGCGGGCCCTTTTAGCCGGTTTTAGTATAGAGTGGGGAAGCACGCTTCGGGATAGCAACAGAGTATTGATGCTTTTAAAACATCGATAAATCGATATATATCTAAGTGCGTTAACAGTTTTAAGGTAATTTATCACTAATTTGTTGGATATTGGTAAACGGACCTTACTTATCCCAGTTTTTATTAGATTTAAAATAATACACCCTATTATTTGGTCCTGTAACTCGAAAACTATTGGCCTGACAAAAAAACTTTAAATAGCTATTTTGTAGCAAAATTTATTCTCTTTAACTTCATTCAAATACTTCTTTTGCTAAAACGTACAATAAACAAGTTATTCAAGATGTTGCAAACTTAACTGCATATTAAGAACCTTCACGTTTGCATTTCTGCTAAGTTTCAAAACTCCGCAACCTTTTGCACTAAAACACGATTTTTATGTATCTAATGACTGTCCTAAAAAGAATAATCATTATTATATAGTAGATGTACGTCATACTGATAAAATTTTATCTTAATAGCATCACTAGTTTTATAAATTCGAACTGGAACAAGCCTGTTTGGTGTTGTCACGCTTCTTAAAGGAGTTGCAAATACATCTTCCCACTCCTTTATAACTTTAAATTTTTTAAAAGGTAAAAGCCTTAAGCAACAACTTCTTCTCCTGATAAAACTCAATATCTTTCTTTAGTTTGTTAAGGTTGTGTAGATAAATTTGTAACTTAACTTTTAACTGAACTGTCTTAGACATGAACACTTAAACGGATAAATGATTAATGAATGTAGGAAAATTAGAGTGTAAGTATAAATAATAAAACTCAATTTATTAATCATAATTTATTTGCGGTAAAAGACTTACAATATAATTATACAATATAGCGGTATTTCTAACACTACATACATACATAGAAAAACTATGAAATCAACAATTACCTAGAGCTATATCTAATTTCGGAACAATGCCGGAAACAAATTCTAAATTAACAATATTTGGTATTTTATTTTTTAAACTAACAATATTTGGTAATTTATGCTTCATCTCGGTAAATATTTTAACTAGGAAATCTTCTTTCACGTGACCTTTAGCATATATCGTGTTAACATTTCGGAGAGCTTTATAGAGTATCGAATAAATTTCTTCATAACGGGTCTCTCCAGAACCATAACGGACTCCATGATGATTTTCAGAAAGATGGTTAATTTGACGTTGATGGTTAAAACTCAGCTCATGAAACGGTTTGATTGGCTTAAAAACATCCACATTTTATGTCCACATTTTATGTTCAGGAATACTATATCCTTAAACATCAATTACAGCGAACTTCATGGTACAAGAGTTGGCAGAGAAGTGATTACAAAATATCTCGTACCTGTCCAGTCAAAGCTTGAAATTCGAGGACACGATCGTAAACAATTAGACAAAAGGCACGTGAGTCTTGAGAGAAATTCTCAGAGCTTTGGAATTCTAATTTAACATAAACGGTATAACTTTTTAAAGCTTGATTTTGCTTAGAACAATCGATTAGGAAAAGAGCTCTGCTAGCAAACTTTGTAAAATCAAGAAGTGGTTTGCTTAATTGCTTACCCAGATAGGATTTTTAAAATTCAGTATATATACGATAGATCAGTACATTGTCTATTGGAAAAATTAAGATTTATTGCTTGTATTTGTATATTGTATGGGATTCTGAATTTAAATATAACTTGATATCTGTAATGTCTTAATTATCAAGATAGGTACAGTCACCCAAAAAATTATCTTTTCGATTCTTCATAAAAAAGACAATGACATATCGGGCTCGTTCAGATATTGTCTTAACGGTCCAGATATCTCTTTTTGTAGTTCTTAAAGCCGGTAATTCAGGAAGCTCCCAATGACGGTAAGCGATAAATATCGGTTTATTTTTAGCAATATCGTCTAAAAGTCTCAACTTTACGGCATGACTTGAATAAATATGTCTAACTTTTAACTCGATAGTGTCACCTGCTATAGCCGCCTTTTTAGTGGAATTTTCACCCACAGGCGCCTTCGTAATGTAACAATTATAATCATGTCTAGCACTCGAATCTGTGGCACCCTGTATACGAAATTAATTTATCAATTAACTTATTAAAATAATAATGAGTTAAGAAATTTTGAATATTTGTTGATTATTCCGAAAATTTTTAGAACTTTGTGGATTATTCCAGAAACTTTCCAGAACATTCTAGATCGATTACAACACTTGCACACATTCTGGTACTTCAAAGATCTTTGCAAAAATTTTTAGATCTTTCTAGACGTTCTAGATTGATTCGACATTTTTGTAGTCAGCAAATACACCTAGTAAAAAGCTAAGTGGAATACGTAAACTGAATTGTTTAGAGGATTTATCCAAGGTTTTAAGCAAACCACTAGTCCAATTCCAACCGGCCATATCTAGAGCCTTACTCTCATGCTTTTAGACAGAGCATGCTCTTAACCGTGCTTACAATGCCAGGATCTCGAATTCTTTCAATTTCTTTACCAATTATTTAATAGGAAATCAAATCAAAAAGAAAAGCTTCTACAATAGTAAAGGTACACGTGCCTTTTTGGTAGCATCTCTTCCTCTTCGAATTTACCATCAATGTAAAATTCTGCACTGCTCATGTCAAGAAATACATCTTGTTGATTTATAACAATTTTAATCTCATCACCGTGCTTAAAAGACTTGGTAAATGGATGATAAGTGTGCTACTCTTTACGAATGACAGATTCATCATTGTTTACTTGATTGAATATTTGAAGTTTTTCGGTCATGATAACGATATTGGGAACTAAGAGAGTGCAAAAATTCTATATTTGCTGAAGTGAGTGTTCCCTTTGACGGATCACGATCGAATGAAGTGTCTGATGTAGTGTTTTTTTTATAATTATCAAACACTAAAACCATGACGTCTTAGTTCTAGTCTGATGACAACCTCTTCACCTCTGAAATTAATAGATTGCGAGTCCTGATCCACAAGAGTAAGTAAGACATTATCTATTTTCTTTCGATTAACAGGGATAAATATAAGATTTCGTGGTTTAATATTTATACTGTAACCGGATCAACTGTTGGAGTGAATTCGTACAGTGTGTGTATGTTGCACTCAACTCTTATTGTAACAACCTGTATAATATTTACAGGTAGATCTGATTCATGCAAGATATTTACATTAAGTAAACGATTGGAAAACCCCTAAAGCTTTCCAATACTGATCTGATCTGAATGTTCAGAGGGGGGTTTAATATAAAATGCACCAGACCCTAAGATCCGTGGGGAATTAAAACCGCCTAACCTTTGTTTTAAAAATAGTTTAAGACGTTTTAGGGGAATTCCTAATTTTTCCCCAGTTGGGCCAAAAAAGTTCACATGGATTTCCTTTTTTGAATGTGAGGGGGGACAATCGCAAAGAATGTGTTCCGCGGTCTCATCTTCTTTTTTTAAGCCCCAAAATTTGAACCCCGTGTTCAACATTTTAAATAGGTGTCCCATTAGCAGCAGGTCCAGTAAGCCGGTTTGGGATGTTCCTTCTGATCATAGGCGCTATTGACTTGTCTGGATAGCTCAGCATTATTTTTGAAATTGCAGTTTGCAGTATCATCCCATTTCCCTTTAAACAGTCGATGGGAGTATTTTTTAATGATGTCTTTTATCGCTGTTGTTGTCAGTCCAGTGGTGGGGACGGTGCCAACAGTTTCCCGCAGCCCTGGGGCATTAGCGGTATGATTACCTTAGATATGTCATGTCCCTCGATCCAGGTTGGGTTGAACTTAAATTCCCAAGAGATGTTAGTCAGGGCTTGATGACATTCAAGTACTAGTCCGAAGAATTCGTGGTCTTTTCAGGGCTAGTAATGCTTGCCTACTGTCTGATAAATACAGATCGTATGGTTGGCGATGTTGCGATTTTTAATTTCGTAAGCCGCTAGGGTTTTATTGTCAGTTCGGATTGAAGCACGCTGGGTTCGGCGCCCATTATCCATCCGATTTTCAGGTTTATGGTTGGTGAGTTTACCCGCACAGCCGTGCCCCCCTTTGGTCTTAGAGCCGTCAGTGTACAGGCTAAGGTTCCTTTAGACTCGCCTTTATTGTATTGTTCCTCTTATGTTGATTGTGTAGGGTTTATTGAAAACGAACCTTGCTGAAGGTCCGCTTTTTGCCTGTAGAATTGGGAAATTCCCCTGTAACATCCGCCACAGGCGTCGTCCAGTTGAGCCAGTGCCTCACATTAGGCCCCCACCGACCAGCGGGAAAGGGGGTTAGATTATCAAAGCCGCTTCCCAAAATATATAAAGGTGAGATTCAATATCACCTAAACTTTAGTCGGTGTAGTCCTTATAGCACCTGTGTTTTAAACATGCTATTCTTGAATTTGATCTAGCTTATGTTTTCCTTTTTCTGTTTCTGTTTTGGACCACCACTATGGAAAACCTAGTTACCATTCTTATTTTGTTAGATTTCACGCCTGTTTCCCCTGTTTTGGTTTTAAAAAAACTTTTTTCCCCTTTTATTTGGGTTGGGGCCTTTAAAAAAAATTTTTATTTTTTTTAAAAAATTAATAACAATTAAATAGCAAAAACAGTAAAGCTGAAGGTGAGTAGCAGAGAGGTGGGGGAAAAATGCCTACTGTCGAGATAGGGGTTAAACTGGGGCCCCTTTTTTTTGGGCGGGGGTAGCAGAGAACCCAGTTTATTTTGGGGAATTTCGTTCAAATTTACTACCACTCAAAGACAAGAAAAATTTTACTAAACAATATTAACATTAGAAAAGGGGGACATTGAAAAATTAAAATTTTATGTAAACAAAAAATTAATAATTTATTATAAATTTTAATTTTTTTAAAAGTTAAAAGTACAAAAAATATCAAAATACAATGGTGAAAGTGCTGGGGTTTTGAAATGTACAAAATAAATTATAAAAGGTTGTATTAAATTGTTTACAAAATTAAATTTGTAATTTAAGAGTTTACAAAATCATAATCGAAATAAAATGGTGAATCGCTGGGGAACTGTTAAATTTTCTATACTAAGATCAAAAAAAAAAATTTATTTGTCTCAATAAAAATATATATAAAATAAAAAAAATGTAAATACCTATAATTTTTTTTTTAACATTTTAATTAATGACCTTTAAAAAAAATTTAAATAATAAGAAATTTTAAAAATTTATCAAAAAAAAAAATATTAATTAAAATAAAGAAAGGCCGCAAAAATTAAAACAATGGGGGTAAAATGCAGAGCCTAAATTATGAAAGTTTAAATAAAAAAATTTTTAGTGGGGGTTAAAATTTTTAAAGTTGCCCGTTTTGTCGGTTCCAAGTGATGGCGTGTGTGGCCACCTACACCGTGAAGAGCGATGGTGTCCAAAAATAAACAACACATTTACCAGTTAAATGGTCACTATCTCTGAACGTCCAAAGACCTTTACCAAATGATGGCCCTTCGAAGGGGGAAAAAAAACGGGTTTAAAAAATGGTATGGAAAATCGAAAAACCCCAAAAAGATGTTAGGTATTTTCAACTAAACGGATCTCGCGTGGAACAAGCCCTTTGAATTTTTTTCCCCAAACACCCAAAAAAGGAAAGAAACAATAAAACAAAAAAAAGTAACCAAAAATGGGAAGATTTTGGGGAAATTTGCAGCACAATTCTACAAAGAGGGTTTAAATCCCAGTAGTCAAAATTTTTCCCCTGGGTTGTCACTTAAGAGAAATGGTAAAAATGGCGTTTTCTTTTCTTTTTTCCGGGGAAATCAGAAAAAAGGGCTCGAAAATTCAAAATTTTCCCTTTTTGGGATTGAACATATTAAATTTTTTTGAGTTCCAAATCCCCCAAAAGAAAATTCTCAACTTCAAAAAAATTAAAACAAAGAACCCAATAGATTACACAATTAATTTTAACAAAAAATTTTAAAAATACAAAAAAATAAAAGAGACTCTGAAAAGAAACTCTCTTGTGACCTATGACAACTTTTGGGGAAATGGAAAAATAAAGTAAAAAAACCCAAGGAAAATAGGGAAGGGTAATGTAAACAAACCTACCACAAAACAAAAAAAAACAAAAGGGATTTATAAAACCACAAGCCAGATTTATGTGGAAAACATACAAATCCTGAAGAAAAAAATTGAACAACCCCCAACTTTAACTAAAAAAAACATTTTAAAAAAAATAAGCCCCCTGCTTAAATTAAAACTGATTTTACAAATGATTTTCCTACTTAAAAGCTTGGTTTAGTCAATAGCGAAAGATGTACCTCAAAATTAAGGGTTGCATCGAACAAAATTAAAGGCCAGTTTCGACTCGAGGTATCTTATTTTAAATTTTTTTAGTACACCATACTGAAGGAAAAAAGGCAAAAGAAAAAGGTAGATTAAAGGCGATAGAAAAGACGGGGAAGTAACTGAAATTTTTTAAAAATGGGACTGGGCCAAAAATAATCTGAAAAAAATTAAAACCAACTGCATTAAGGTAAACAAACTAAATTATTAAAAACAAACTGGGAATAAAACAACCGTGAAAGACCCAAGGGGTATTTTGGGAGAAATCCCCAATTTCTTCCCATGGTTCTGCGGCAGACCCAAAGCAAATATGCTTTTATTTGTTCGGGGGGTTAAATCCGTTAGTTTTCATTATTAATAAGAGATTGAACCCCCTGTTGGGGAAACCCGTTTTGTATTGAAAGAACGTGCGTGAAACCCCAGTTTTTTTTTCTTTTTAAACATAACATTCTCTTTCCCTTTGGGACCCGATGGGGTCGTCAAACATGTTCCAGGCTTCAAGGGCATTTGCATTCTTTGCAGATTACATTCAGGAATTTGTCTGCTGATTTTTATAGTGGTGGAACCGGAAAGTGTGTGCAACCAGACAGTTGATGCTTTCTTCAAGGTTTGGTTAGAAGAGTTTCATTTAAATTTTTTCCATACATTGATATGGACCTAAAGAGTTTTTGGAGCCTTAATGCCCGGGAAAAACCTTAAATTCCTCATAAGGGATGCCCAGGGCTCTTGTTTTTTTTAAAATTGACTTTTTGTTTTTCTTTGAGAAGGGATCTGTACAGTTCCCAGTCCTCATCGGTTTGGTTGTTTTAGCCTTGTTAAAAGCTTTCCTGGCGTCCTTTTAAGGTGATCTAGTTCTTGGCACCACTAAGGGCAGGCTGTACCATCGTTCTTGACCAACTCATGGGACAGGCGCCTTATAGGCCTTTAGCATTGCTTTTTGGGATTGTATTGGAGTACTTTTCCCAAACTTGTGTTTTTTGGGGTGTTTTAGTTTCTACATACCGAAGTTCCCCTACCACATTTCGTCTGTACCATCTGTTTTCTGAAGATTCGATTAGTGAATGCTGTTACAGAAAGTTTATTTCGATACTTTAACCAGTTCTGACATTATAGCTTGTCAGATACCTGCCAGTTTTGTATTAAGTTAGATATACTTGTGGTGCTAAGAGTGATATCTATTTTTGTTTGACAGCGCGAGTTCACAAAAGTGGCTGGTGCCTTGATTTATAATACTCAGATTGTGTGTTATGATAAAGTTGTAAAGTGACTTACCTCTAGTGGTTAAAAGGTCCTTACGTCCCAGCTGATATTGGGAAAAAGAAAGAGTCCAGCAAAAAGCAGCCCAAACCCGGGTTTTTCCATTTCTTTTTGATTTTTTTCCCCGGTTGTAGGACGATCTGGGGGGAGGTATACTGGGCCAAAAATTGGTTTTTTGGCCATTTTTAAAAAATATTTCCACCCTTTGATTGCAGTGACGTCTGAGGGGGAAAAGAGGGGTTGCGGATAACCTTTCGGAATCCGGGGAAGGAAAATGTCTAAGTTAAACGTTGCTTGAAAAGCAAAACCCATTAGTTTGCCTAAGCCAAATTTATTTTGGGTTATTTCTCCGGGGTTTTGGGATAAAAGCACGATCCTGCAGCCCATAAAGGCTTGGATAATGTTCCCGTTGCTCCCCTTTGCTGTGTTGCAAGTTACACTGTATAAATCTTCCCTTTGTTTAGTAACTGCTGCCTTGTTAGGCATGACGGTGTAGGTAGCCGTTCTTTAGTTTTGCTCAGTTGGAGTGAGGGGTAGGGGCCCTGAGGCTAAATGTCCCTTGACCCCGTCGAGTAAACTGGGGTTGCATCGCTTCCCAGAACCGCATCGCGCATGTTTTGAGTTTTGACGGAAACCCCGAGGTCTCCGCCGATCCACCATCTCCCAGCGGTCGTTGG
Source organism: Listronotus oregonensis (assembly GCA_019359885.1). Lineage (NCBI taxonomy): Eukaryota > Metazoa > Arthropoda > Insecta > Coleoptera > Curculionidae > Listronotus > Listronotus oregonensis. The sequence continues at coordinate 88,194 of JAHBCN010001577.1, forward strand.
GGCGGCGGGGGCATCGCCGACCTGCACTGCTGCGGAGGTCGCGACACCACCAGCAGTCCCTGCCGCCGCCTCTCCATTCTGGTTTCAAATCAAAGAGGTGAACGCGTAGCTAAACCTCATTGACCTATTTTTGAGTATTTTTTAATCTCGGTCTCCTATGCCGAAGACGAAGAGGTGTCCTTCTGGGGCCGTCTTTGCCTCATGGTGAAAGATACACCATTTGGCTACTTTGAGGTCTGGATTCTGACCCTTCAAGTCGACGTAAGACGTCTTTTATTTTCATTGTCCAGCAGATTCTCCTTACCCAGAGAAAAGTCTTGGTAAGCTTTGGGAGTTGATATCCTCACGACTGCAAAATGAAGCATTACTCCATGGTACTAGGCAACGGTGTGTTTTAGCTACGTTAGGATATATCATCATCGCAAAAAGACTCTGATAATTCCCGAGAGGTCCACGTGCTAAATGGGGGAGGTTTGGTTTTTCTAGATGAGGCGGACATGATGTTCTTTTCCAGCTCTCCCATACATTTTTTTGACAACCGGCCTTTTTCGGCGGTGATTTTGCCATAAGGTTTGTCTTTCTTTTTATGATAGCTACCCTGGAGGTGGCTGGTAGCCGCCTCACTGTAGCTGCTTTTAGGTCGGGAAGGTGCGACTCTTGTCGCGGCCTTTTTTTTCCCTTATAGGAGTTAAACCTCCCGCCAGGAGGAATCAGCTTTGTTTCCCTTGAACATTAGTTTTAAAGTGGAAGGTTGTGATGAACCGGCTGCTGCTGGAGGGGCCTTTTCCCGGGTTTTGAACACCCCTCCCTTTTGGTCCCGAACCAGACAACTTTGCGCACGGGTTTTGAAGGTGAAAACCACCGTCCATCCTCAGATTTGTTGTCAAATTTCTTATTGTCCACGATAGTTGGAAGTAACCCTGCTCCCGGGAGACCCGCGCCAGGGAAACTAAACTTGTTTCCCCGGGTTTAGAGTTCGCATAATAACGATTGATCCCCTTAATCATGCATCCTCGGCTTATGCTGTTTCACCTTGGCTTGGGGAGTTGGTCCGCGACGACGAGTTTCCGAAAGGGTTGGGGGTTCGCACCCCACTTATGCCCGTCATTAACCAAGTCCTCCAGGAAGACCTGGCCGTTCTCCTATCCGCCACCTGGGGACGCGTCCGGAGGGCTCAGCCCCGGGAAGGGTTTCGGTGCCGGATTTAATAATATTTGTTTGGGTTTAAAATTAATATCGTAAATACTTTTCAATTCATACTTAAAAGTATTATTATTTGGTGTTAAGCAAAACGTTTGATTTCCATCCTTTCTGTAGCTACAGAATCAACCAACTGTTTTTGTATATAGTTGTTAATATCTGTCAACTCGTATGATCCTGTAGGTATTTTCAACACTTTCTTCTGATCTGGATCTATGTAATATAGTTTATTTTACTTCGATATTTGAATAAATTCCAATGTTTAACTGAAAAACGGTTTTGAGTCAACGCCGAGAAAAAGGGAAAGTTTTGCTTTTCCCAAAAGATAGAATAGCCAACGTGGGAAATTGAGAATATGACGTCGCCAGTCACTTTTAGCTCTTTATTGGGGTTGGCTGGGGGGAGATAACCACAATTTGTTGAATCATAATCCTGATACTTATCATAGTTGAAATGGATTTTACATTTTTTAACATATCTAACACATTCCTTTGGTGATTTTAAATTACCAAAACTATCATAATAAATAACTTTATCACCATCTTTCTTGTCTACCCAGTGTGTACCGTATTTCTGTCTAAATTAATTGCACCACATTCTCTATGTCTTGGTATTTGTAGTAGTGTATCACGCCTAAAAACACCTTTAAAATTTGGCATTTTTTTTGATCGGTTAGAGGTCTATTAGACAGCTTTATTGGTAGTTTTTTGGCAATTTTTTTCAAGTATAAACCGCACCCTTGTTTATATTTTTTTAAATAGAGACCACGTCGTTTTTCCGAAGGCAGATCGCTTCCATTATTTCGTTATGTCGCTGAGACTGCTTTAACTGGGCTGCAGCATTCGTAGCATTATTAACAGCATTTATTACGCCCGCAGTCCCTCCGCATAATGCCCCAAGGGCACTAAGCCCTGCAAATATCGGTATTAAAGGAAGAATACCACCAACTTTAGGTATAGGTATTAATTTTGGTATTCGGATTTTTCCACGATCTCCAAGACGTTTTACTGAGAGTCGTGCAGCGTTCAGTAACTTGCTATAATTTTTAGTGCCTTTGCCAATATATTTTAACTTTTTTCTAATCCTGCTAACACAAGTGGAAAAAGATTTTTTACAACTTTTTCTTTTGATACCGGCTCCAAACTTACGTTTAACCTTCGTAGCGGTAGTGACTAACCAAGCAGAACTTTTTCACCAAAATAAGAATCGTTTGCCTTCACTCTTAACGTTATTTAAATCTTTATTTCGCGAGTATAAAATATCGTGCTCGCGACAATAATTGTCTAACTTATTTTTTGGTGGATCTCCTCGAGCTAACCTTTTTTCAAGTCTTGTATCTGGACCGCAATATGAACAGCCGGGTAATTAAAATTCGACTGGTAGCTTGTTAAGAACAGTATTTAAAACACCGCACCCTTTTACATTCTCATTACAACTGAAGTCATCGAGGTGTGGGGTTTATAGATATGTGTAAAAAAAATAAAGACTCAGTATAAGTATCGGTAATTTTGACATGCTAAGAAAAAAGTCTAATAGTCGTCATAAAGAACTGCTTCCTAATACAATACGAGCTCTAATATGTGATCCTAGTAATTGTGGGAAAACTAATGTTTTGCTACGTCTCTTGGTGGATGTGAACGGTGTGAAATTTAAAAATGTTTACGTATACTCGAAGTTTTTACAGCAGGAAAAATATAAATTTTTAGAAACAGCCCTAAAACCGATTTCTGGAATAAAGTATTTCGGATATAGTGATAATGATGACGTAATCGATCCAGAACAAGCTAAACCTGATTCTGTCTTTATATTTGACGATGTTGCATGCGAGAAGTAGGATAAAATAAGAAACTATTTCTGTATGGGTAGACATAATGCAGTCGACTCCTTCTATTTGTGTCAGACATATTGAAAAATACCCAAAGAGTTGGTGCGTGACAATGCAAATATGCTTATTTTGTTCAAACAAGACGATACAAACCTAAAACATATTTACGATGATCACGTAAACAGACATGGATTTCGATAAGTTTGAACTTATTTGTTTGGACTGCTGAAAGGACCACTTTGGATTCTTGGTAATTGTTAAGGATAATAAAATTATTAAAGGAAGGTATCGAAATAATTTTGATACCTGTATATTACCCTAATACTTATATAAACGTTTAGTATGATCTATGATATCATAGATCATACTAAACCTGTAAAGTCTCAGCAAACAGAAATACATTTTTGTATTAAATCAGTCAACTGACCGACACTTAGGCAACCACTTAAGCAAACTATTGACCTCTTCCTAACCGACCTGTTCCTAACCGGTCGGTTTCTAAGAGGGTTGTTTCTAACCGATCGTTCAGGAATCATGGATTTGAACAAGCTTGATAAGAATGTTAATTGAAGCTTTGAATAGTATTCGTAAAAAGTACATGGCTCCAAAGTTGGAAAGAAACGAAGAAGATGAAGCACTTACACACAGTTAAAACCTCGTATTGAAGGACTTGACTTTCATCGTTTCTTTTGACTGCAGGAGGAAGCGTCCGAAAAGCTCCATACCAACTTTTAGATGTTGAAACCTACGGAGATTATCCTCCACCAACTTGATAAATTTACTTCTAAAATGTTATAAAAATCTTTTTACGTTGGTAGGGTCCTCCCACGATGACAGTCGGTAGGTAGCAATTCGATTCCTGAAAGATGTTTTAACCAGTTCCACACCTTCCTCTTGGTCCACACAGCAGTTTGCTCTATGCTGCAGGGTGCGTAAATGCCCTTGGTATCTGGATTCTGGCACATCCGCCACGTCGATGGTTTTGTAAATAAAATTAAAAATTAGTCCTCCTGAAACTAATTTTTTTACACGTTTTAGTAAAATTACATTTTCAACTCACCTCCTTGCAGATCAAGTCTAACCCGCTTGGTCATGAGTTCAGGTGGAGTATCTGCATCAGGTCTCTTAAGAACTGCATGGCTCTCCCTACGGTGGCGTTGTAGAACCCCCTCTGACTCATAGACTGCCTCACACAAATCACAAATTTTTACCGCTGATTGATTTAATATCTTAGATTACGTATCCTAAACTCGTTGGATCATTTCTAAGTCACGTGGTTCCCGAGATATAAAAGTTGACAGGTAAGATTTGACAGGTTACGGCAGCCATTTTTTTCACACATGCGTGGGGCTTTCAGATAGATCTTGTTCACGTAAGCTAAAATTTCTAAGTCACGTGGTTTTTGACATATGAAAGTTGACAGGTGAAATTTGACAAGTGACAGCTGTCACTTTTTTCACACATGCGCAGTACCCTAAAATACTGTTAGTTCACGTGAGCTAAATCTCGCCAGACAGCCAGCGCTTGCGCAATTTGACTTCCTCCAAGGATGACGCTTTGACGCGTTTTCGGAGGCGCCGGAAGTGGCTATATATCCTTACTTTAAAGTCCCGAAAATAGTATTATTTTAAAAATTTTCGTTAAAATCTAAATAAAGTCCAACACAAAATTTGCAAAGATGTTAATTTGCCTTGCTTTGTTTATCAAACAATTCACAAAGTCAATTTTAATTCACACTTTCAAAAATAATAAAATGTCGATGTTTGTAAAGAATTTTTTTCCAACACAAATACAAGTAATTTAAATTTGTACTTTTGGTGAGGTAACAGTTTCGCAAATATTAATATTTTATATTTTTTATTAAAATCTAAGTAAACATTTGCATGGATCCTAATTTCTATGCGGCACCTCTGACAGACAGGCCGACTTCCGGTCCATGACGTCATTATTTAGGAATCTTGGGCTACGCCTATTTTAGAGTATTGCGCATGCGTGTCACTGTCAAATGTCATCTGTCAAAAGTCACCTGTCACCTGTCACCTGTCAAAGGTCAAACGTCACCAGCGCCATCTTGGATCTCTGACGTCACTATTTAGGAAACGTAGGTTAGCTATATATTAATGTACTGAGCATTAGTCATCTGATGAATTAATTAAATAATTAAAAAAAGTTCATGCAGGATTCGAGCCACCTAGCGCCTCGTCCTGATTCCAACGCCTTAAACCCTGCGGCCACCGGGGCATATTAAATAGTATTGGTTAAATTGTGTATAGTAGAAGAGACGTAAATAATTAGGAATCTTAGGCTACTACTATTTTAGGGCACTGTGCATGTGTTAAAAAAAAATGGCGGCTGTCAGCTGTCAAATGTTAAATCTAACATGTGGGGCCCTGTGTTTAATCACCAGGCCTGGGACTTAAGAGCAGAACATTATAAACAGACGCTGCGAACTTCATTGGTGTTTTGCTGGTTGCATAATTTATTTAGGAATCTTAGTCTAACTATATTTTAAGATATTACGCAAGTGTCACTTGTCAAATTCATGTATTAATCATCGCTCCGGTGTACGGTTAACGAATTATTCTGTATTTGTAGCAGTATATAATAGATAGCGTTAGGTAGGTACATCCCGATGATGATGATGTTGGTTAAAAATGGAAACGTTGGCATTTGTTATTGTTAAATAATTAAATAAAAAGGCTATGTAGGGGCTCGAACCAGGAAAATATGGCGGTTGGCAAATTATTCCGTATACGTATAGCGCTAGATAGTTAAAACCCCGATGATGATGATGATGGTTAAATATGGAAAACGTTGTTTAATAAGCATATGTTATTGTAGAAAACTAAACAACCTAGTGATCCTGATGATCTTGGTGATCCTGAACAACCTGATCCTGGCGAACCTGGTGATCCTGAGCCTGGTACGGGTGGTTTGATTGGCTCCAGTTATTCGGGGTAGCAGTGGTACAAGTGGTTCCAGTTGTTCGGTTGGAGCTGTTACATGATCATCGTAAATATGTTTTAAGTTTATATCGTCTTGCTTAATAGGCATTTTCAACCTGTATAAAGCCGGTTCTCAGCTAAAAGCTACCTGTTTTGTAAGCAGGGATTACCACTTCGCTCCTCAGCTCTAAAATCCTTAATAAGGACGTTCGAAGCCTATATCCTGTCTATAGTGGAGGAATTAATAAGTATTGTTTCAAACATTAAATAAGTGTCACTTACCAAGATTCATTTATCAACAAGTACAAGTCCCTACGCATTGATCAACAGGTTTAACAGTATGTATCAGATTCAAACAGTAGGTAGACAATCGGTACACACATTTGGCGAATCTAAAAGATAAACATGTCTAAAATATTTAACCGTTTAAATGGCACAACCGGTATATATCCCCATTATGTTTAAAACGATCAGTATAGTACCTATTTAAATGACTAATTAAATAGTAATTTGCCAAAAACAACTTAAATAATACCATGGGTGTTAAAGACATATATATATATATATATATATATATATATATATATATATATATATATATATATATATATATATATATATATATATATATATATATATATATATATATATATATATACCGGATTGGTCTGGTAACGTTCCCGATATACTCATTAGGGCTTGTAAAGGTTGTGGGATGTCACAGTTAAAATTTGGGATTGGACTGAAAAATTGGTCTAATATGTCTGTTTTATACAGATTTAGTTCAGAAATTTTTAGTTCAGGTGGCGCCTAGCGCCAGGTCAACATTTAGTATATGAAATTAAAACTTACAGACATATGGGACCGACGCTATTAAACCTAAGAATCGGCAACACTGTAGCCGTTGCTTACATCCACGATCGCTTGGTTTGGTGGGTTTTTATTATTTATTATCTTTTATTTTAGATTTCTTCGTATTTTTCAGAACGATGATATTTGTCTGCATCAGTTAATAAGTGTTTTAAAAGAATGCGCTTTATTTATGTTTTAAAATGAATATGTTTTATACCGGGATGTCTCTAACAGGTGGTTCCTTTCTATAATTTATTTTTTTACGACATAAATTTGGATCAATTGACGTTTTAAACTATTTTGTCTTTGACACCCTCAGGTTTAACAGGAAATGACAACAACATTTTTTTGTTAAACCTGATGACAAAAAAATTGAACCCGTCAGTTAATTTAAATTTTATTTATACACCGGGTGTTAGTGATTTCATCTCGTTTTTTGTCTTTTGCACCTTGATAAGTTTGTTTTTCTTATTTACTGACTGCAGTATGTATAAAGACAACAAAATAATAAAAAATAACATTAAATTCAAAAATGTTTATTGGCAATTTAAAACTAAAACATCAAGTTTTAAATTTCGCAACTTAATTTCCTGAAAAATAACTTATTTCCTAACTTGGTTATACATAAATGAATAAAACAAAACAGTTACAAAAACAGCTCAACATTTCGAAAAATAAATCAAGCTTTTTTAATATCACTTACTTGTAAGTTTGGTAACTAAAACTAAATGGTAAGCTCTCTCTAAAAAGGAAAATTTTTATTTTATCCTGTATCTAATCTGGTCGTCACTGGATTCGGGACACCTGATTTTTTAATGAATTTCAACCACCTGTAACTTTCTTAAAAAATTTTTTTTGAATTGGGGTTTTTTTTGTTTGTTTGGACAATTTGTCCTTATTTTGCTTCTGATTAAATCAAATTTAAAACAATAATTTCTTCATTATACAGGGCGTTAAAGAAGGCAAGGTAAAATTGCAAAAAAGTTCTTGAAGGTGGCAAAGGGCAGACAATTTTTTTAGAGTTTTATATAGTGCATTTATTAAACTTATTTATTTTTTTATCTCAAAAACAATATTGAGATTTTTTAAAAAATGCCGTTTGGTTCGAGATATGAGACAAAATACAAAAAATGGCAAAATTTCATTGTTTTTTTTGTTAAAAATTGCATGGTTGTTTTCACATCGATAGATTTAAATCAGATTTGTTATTCAATTGTAGCATTAGGTGTTTTAAGGTTAAGTTTCACTAATAAGTAACATTTTGGCCTTATACAGGAGTAAAACAAAATGTATTGGTAGAATTTTGAGAATTAATGAAAGTGTTTTTAATTGGTTTGTAAAATAGGCGGTAATGCTTTATTGTTTGGCATAATTAAGCATTGATTTCTCAAAACGGTTTTTTCTTTGTCCCTTGTTTAAATGCCATTTTGACCGTTTGGAATTTAACATAACAGTTATAATTATAAGTTCATTATAAGTAAATGTCGTTTATTTTAAAATTATGATGTAAAAAATTACCTTATTACGAGATAATACTGTAATTCCCCAAATTACAAATGTTTTTTGAAAAAAAATATACAGAATGCTTCAATTTTAACTTACTTACTACCCAGTTTTCAGTAACTGGGTTTAATATGGAACTTGAGCTGCCCTATGTCATCTTTCAGCATAAAAACGTATCCGACGGTGGCGGAAGATATACGAAGTGTTTTTTATTGGTTTAATTTTATACTGATAGAAGTTTATTCTCTGACTTTTTGGCTTACACTGGTCATTATCGGCCGCTTTCTTTTCTTTTGGCGCCAAAATGTCTAAATAACCATATTTTTTTAATTTTGCTGTATAATATTACAATTTTAAACTCGCTTTCTAAGACTGTTTTATATAATCCGTTAGCAAAACTTATTTGCCCTTTTAACAAAATATTGTTTGTAATTCGTAAATAAGTTCAAATTAATTATATTCCGAATAACATTTTTTATATGCAACCTTGCTCACATTATCAAGCAAAATGAACAATAAATATGGTATTTTGTCATTTTGGCACCAACGAGAAAAAGAAAGCGGTTGAAAATAATAATATTGAGTACCCTCTCGCTACAAAATAAACTTAGAAAACCTCATTTTGTATCATTCGTTTAATGATCTGTATAAAAAATTAAACAATTTAACAAACCAAAACTTCGTTTATCTTCGTATATATCTTCGACAATTGTCGAATAACGTTGTTGTGCTGAAAAAGACGGCATGGCTCAACCTTGTTCCCTGTCCGTATCTTATCTAGTTACCGAAAACCGGTAGTTTAAAATTGAAACACCTGTAAAATTGGTTTTAAGATCAAATAAGTACGTATTATTTAATTTATTGCAATTTTATGAGAATAAAATAAAAAGATATTTAAAGTACTTTATTACGTGGTTTTAGCGATTTTTAAAACTTTTTTTAAGTATTTCTATACATTCCGTTTATTTTAAAAGTTGTAATGAAAATGCTATAAACCTTTTTTTTCGGATAAGTTGGATGAACTGCTATTACAGTACCGGGGACAAATGTAACTTGGATTCTTTATGTAAGCACTGAATAGGATTTAAAATCTTTTTTTATTTGCCATTTTACTTTAAAACGATAAATAAAGGTAACTTATTCATACTGGTATTTCATGTTTTTTTTTATTCTTTGGGAACCCTGTATAAAAAAATCAAAAATTCTGGTCCATTTGTCCTATTGGGATGTCTATCCGTGGACATACTGTATAGTGTTGCTCTAAGAATATTTATGCAATAAATATTTTGATATTTAGTTATAAAATTAGTTTTCATTTTACCCTATTTTATAAACCATCAGAGACAGGAACCTACGTCGGTTTTTAGTGTACGAAACAAGATGTCGGAAACTGAATAATTAATTTTGTGTACGAAATAAAAATATTTGGGAGAAATTTTTGAGGTGTACGAAACGCGAGTGTACAATACAAAAATAAATCGTTCTTGGCCCTCCACGACCATTTATTCCAACCTTTATTTTATACCCCGTAGTATACAATATTTCATTATGTTTACTAAACTCTTATTTTCCGACTCTCTTCGAGTTGAGCCATCGCACCCTTAGTAAGCATTCAAGAAGCAATTAGGTAACACAGGTAAATTCTTGCCGATATTAATACCAGGAACAATATCCTGGTTTGTGTCCCTCACAAAATTATTTATCGATTTATTTTTAAAATTTCTTAGGGTTAATTGCATTTTCTAAGAAAATATTTTGTATTTGGATACAATAGGTATTGAGACCATTATACTTCGTTTGTCTAGCAAGTTATAAAACCATTGAGCAGCTATAAGTAGCATTAGTAAAGTATCTGTTTATCGGATACAATATCTATAGATATTTACAAAATAAAACTAATTTAACTTATTGAAATAATCTTTTTAATGTTGACTTATATTACAATTTCAATTTTACTGGTGATTCTCCTGTTAATTTTTCTCTTTTGGTTATGTTTCTTATAAAATGCCAGAATTAATATTTTAAATGAATTAGATAAAGAGATAGATTTTTGTCCAAATATTAATAGAAACTTGCGTCTAGAGATACCCCGGCTTACGAGCGTCTTGACAGTGTTGACACAATAAACATACTTTCTTATAAAAAGCCGCTTTGCTAACCAGAACTAACCATGACTGACTGGAACTTAGGGCTTTTGAATTTGTACAAATTATCCCTACATAGAAGTTATTAACAAAATTTTTGTAATTTTTGATAATGTAGAAGTCATATTTTTTAAAAACGTGTAATTATATATTCCCCGGGTTTTCCTGATACGTTGTTAAAATTTTGTTTATAACTTCTACAAATAATTTAGACAAATTCAAAAGCCCAAAGTTCTAGTCGGTCATGGTTAGTTCTGGTTAGCAAAGCTGCTTTTTATTTCGCCCAATTATATTTCAGACGTAAAACTGCGGGGACGTATTAAAAAAACCCTAAATTATTACATTAAAATCTAATTTTTTAGCTGAGTCCCTGCATAATAAAGCATTTCATGTGTCAACACTGTCAAGAAGCTCGTGAGCAGGGGTATCTCTAGACGCGAGTTTAATAGAATCGGTTAGTTTTATAACCTTCGAGCATGTAGCGTCTAGAGAAAGAAAAATAGGTGTATAATATACAAGGGTGTCGCCAAGATTTTGTCCAGGGCAGAAAGAAACAGAGAAGGAAAAATTAATAATAATATTTAAACCTGAAAATATAAAAATTTACAGTTACCCGGGTTAATGAAGAACAATTAAAATTTTCTTAAGTCATATCAGAGACGTATGTACCGGGTGTCCAAATAGAAAAGGACGCCGGCTGTATCTCAGAAAATATTTATCGCATAGCGTTGGGAAAAATATTTTTAGTAAAAGTGGTCAAGAGAAATAGCTGGAAATTATTTTCAAGTTTCAGAAATGGCCGCTAGGGGACGTAACTGCAATCTTGAATCTAAAAAAGTGATTTTTCTGTGATTTTGCTATATTATCCCAACAAAAAAATACCTGATCTTTCAAGTGGAGCATAATTTAAACCTTTTTTGTACGCCAATTTTTGCTGTATCTCTACAAATAAAGTGGTGGGGGGTATTGAAAGGTTTCCATAAAAAACATCCTGTATCTTCAAAACGGCTAAGCCGATTTTAACAAACTTGGGCTAGTTAAAAAGAGCTATTCCTGGGCTATAAATGTTATATTATTTGAAGTTTTGTTAGTTTCACATGTCGCCGCCAGAGAGATGCAAAATTCCGACAAAAGAATTAAACGCATTGATATGATTTTCATAAAAAAGTAGCTAAATAATGCTTAAACAAACTCGCGAAAACCATATCTCGATATCTTGTTCCTTACCTAAAATGTAATTGAAAAAATTTCATATGTTAATATCTCAAAAAACTATAAAAGCTACAAGAAATTTTATGAGACATAAATTATGTATTTTACAAAACCTTTAATTTTAGTTATATAATATTTATCGCCTAAATGCAATACTTTACGAATTATAATCAATAAATTGAATTTTCAGGATTTTTTTAAAAGTATGCCCTGGAATTCGATTTTTTTTATTATAACTTATAAATATTGCATTAGGCGAAAAGATTATATAAACTAAATTAAAGGTTTCGTAAAAATACATAATTAATGTCCTATAAAATTTCTTGAAGGTTTTATAGTTTTTTTAAGATATTGACGTATAAAATTTCCTTTGGCCTAAATTTAGGTGGGAATAAGACGGTTTTTCGCGAGCTATTTAGGCATTATTTAGGAATTTTATATAAAAAATGTAATTCATTTCATTTTTTGAAAAATAAACATTTCTGTAGGAATGTCCACTCTAGCAGCGACATGTGAAACTAACTAAAGCACTCAAATAATAAAACATTTATAATAACTCTTTTTTAGCAAGGCCAAAATCGGCCCGGCAAGTTAATTTTTATGGAAACCTTTCAGTACGCCCCACCACTTATTCGTAGAGATACAGCAAAAATTGGCAATAAAAAGGTTCATTATGCTCCGCTGAAAGATCGAATTCATTTTTGTTGGGTTAATAGCAAGGTGATTCACAGAAACATCACTTTTTTAAATTTAAGATTGCAGTTACCCCTAGCATAATTTCAAGAAACTTGAAAATAATTTTCAGCTATTTCTGCTTGACCCTTTTTTACTAAAAATATTTTTTCCCCAACTTGTGCGATAAATATTTTCTGAGATAAAAAGCCGGCATCCTTTTCTTATTTGGACACCCAGTACAAGGCGATTTTCATGAATTTTTGCATAGTACGGAGTTTTTTGGGGCGCTGATTACGAATCTGAAATCAGTTTTTTCCGGCCACCTGTGGTTTTTAGGTTATTAGGCCTTCAAGTGTACAGGGTGATCAGTTAAGGGTAGCGAGCGGCCATATCTCATAAGATATTGGTCGTATAGATTTGAGAAAAAAAATCAAAATAAAAGTCGCCAAGAGAAATTGCTGGAAATTATTTTCGAGTTTGTCAAACGTCCGCTAGGGCGTTACAACCAACACCAAGTAGAAAAATGGGATTTTTATAGTCATTTGTCTAATGAAAGTATATCGAATATATCATTTTCATATTTACGTCATTTCCCTACATTTTTGTCTAAAACGTTTTGTTCTATCTATCAAAATAAACCCGGGGGGGGGAATTCTTGTTTTTTAAACAAACCAAGATTTCCCCGATTTTAGCAAACTTAGGCTCATATGAAGAGATAATTTGCACCAAAAGCTTTTTTTGAATTTTGACTTTTGTCCCGTAAGGGTTAAAAAATGGTAGAAATTTTTGAGTTTTTTAAAAAAAACAAATGTAATTATATTAATTTTTATATATTTTAAAAAAGGATAAATTTTCTATAATTTAATAAAAGAATTTATTATCTTCCTTTTTTTAAAACCTTGATATTGACCAAAATATAATTTTATTACATTTGGCACCCACTTTTTTATCAAAATAAAAATCGTTTTCTAATCCTTATTAGTTGCTAACAAAAAAACCCCCCGACTTTTTTTGTTAGACAAACTTTTAAAAAAAAAAAGGTTTACACTGTTTACAATGATAAGGTAACAGTATGTAAACCTATTTTTTTTTTTTAACAAATCCGTTTGTCTAACGAAAAACAAAACTCTTTTTGTTAGAAAATTTTAACGATTACAAAACAGATTTTTATTTTATCAGTGGCGTGATTTTTTTGTAAAATTATATTTTGGCAATAGCAACGGTTCAAAAAGGAAGATAATAAATTTTTTCTTTAAAAAAAAATAAAAAAATTTATCCTTTTTTTTAAAATAAAAAATAATATACCATTTTTTTTTTTTTTAAAAAAATTTAAAAATTTTTTCCTTTCATTAAAACCCCTTTGGGGGGACAAAAAAGTAATTAAAACAAAAACCAAATTTTCTCTAAAAAAAAAAAATACTTATTTTGTAAATGTGAGGAAAAACCTTTTTTTTGACCCGGTTTTTTTGGTGTAAAAATAAAATTTTAAAATGGCCCCAATCCGATTTTCACCAAATTTAAATTTTTTTTGGGGCCGCACAACCGAAAAAAAAAATTTTGGGGGAAATTTTGTTTTCAATATATCACAAATTTAAAAAACCAACCCTTTACACTTATTTCCCCTTCTTTTTTCAAATTCTTGATTTTTACTAAATGGACACAATATTTTATAAAAAACCCTTTTTCAAATTTTTTTTTTTATTTTACCTTTTTTTTCCCTTAAATTGCGAACTTTCAATTCAAAGGCGCAGTATATTTGTTTACAAAAACTATGTAAATGGTTGCCAACGTTGGGCTGTGAAAGTGGGGTTTGAATTAAATGGAAAAAAATTAAAATAAAAAAAAAAATTTTAAAAAATGTTTGTGAAATTTGTTAAAAAATATAAAAACAAAATTCTTGAAAAAAAAAGAGAATGGGAAATAAGGTTGTTTTTCCAATTTTATCATAATTTCAAAAAAAACTTTTAAAAAATTTTTTATTGTGATTAACCCCAAAAAAACCCCTATACAAAATTTGGTAAAATCATTTTTCAGACAATTAAAAAGATAGCATTTAAGGCAAAATATTATGAGATTTTAAAGAATCTAGAAAAACGTATAAGGCATAATTATTACTTTTACATAGTTTTAGAATAATTTTATTACGGACCTGTCAATAAAAGACGCATGTCCGCCCTACTCTTTTCTGTTATTGTTTTGCTTTTTCACCAACAAAAACAAAATACAGAGTAGGTGTATCGGCTAACCCAAAATATCCACTTTCCATTTCATTCAACCTGTTTAAATAAGAAAAAATGCATGAAAACCCACACACTATTTTAACATAAACTTGTTGCATTGCACACTTACCATAGGTGATATCGTGAGTCACAGTCTCATCGAGAGACACTATTACAGTTTGTGTGTACGAACGTATAGACGGTGACGTACCGGGAGATTTTGAGATTGGAACCGGAGTTTTTCCGAAATTTTCACTGTCACTCTGCATGACTTCTCTGAAGTCTCCATGTTTTGATATTTTAAAGATCTGAAGCGATAAAAATGATTTTCCGGCGTAAAAACGAAATAAATTCGCGCACTTTTCTCACCGGACCCAATGCTGTTATGTTTTTTTAGGCAAGTGCCCCAGTTATTCATTTTCACGGTTCACAAATTGCTAATGTACCTTAATCGATAGTTTATCTTCCACACATTTTAAACTATGTTTATTTAAACTATTTTCGTATAATTAATATCAATAAACACTATACCTCTGTAAGCGCGGTCTCAAGGCGCCCTTCCTATCTCGCCTTGTCTCACTCGGGTCTGTCTTTTTCTAAATCTCAGAAATTTCAAAGTCAACAATAATAAAATTGTTTTAACTTATCTTTAAAACGCCAAGTTTTAATAAGGAGTATTACTAGTTTATCTAATCGGTATTTAATAAAAAAAAGTTTAAATTTTTGTATTTTAATGTTCTCGTTTGGAAACAACCTTGAAACAGCGCAAATGTAATTTGTATTTGTTGGTTATTTTTCTTGCCTAGTTCCCTACTTCAGAGATTCGTGCGTGTACACAGGAAAAAATGATAGATTCATGAAAAATTAATATGTTCATTTTCCTTAAGAATAAGAATGACACCTAAAATAGTTATTTACCTAACAAGTGCGGAAAGTGATACTTTTCCGCACGCGACGGCATTTACACGAACGACGCGAAGCGGAGTTCGGGTAAGCCGTAAGGGTGAAAAACCTTTCCGTCGTGTTAGGTACAACATTTTTTCTACGAGTGTGTGGAAAAGTCAAACTAAACAACCATTAGATAATATTTATTTTACCATTACTACTTATTATTATTAAACATTAATCGTAAAAAACAGTTGGTAGCATTTTGCAAATGAACCGGTCGTCGTTACAGGTAACAGAGCAATTGTTGCTTGCAAGACGGTACAATGGGCCTTGAGTGCGTTTTGCTTGTTCAAAGGTAGATGAATTTTTGGGATAATATTTTGTTTGATAAGTCTTCTGGAAACTTGTAGAGCCTTCAGGAGCCTTCTGCAACAGATGATGACTTCCAACCTCAAAATCTTTTAATATTGTTATGCCTTCCTAGAAATCTTGCTAAGCAGCTTGTCCGTGTAGTTCTGGCAACTATGTGAATGACGTAAATACGCAGCTTTTTTCAGAGGGCCTTGCCAAAAGTAACCTTGCACTGGACGAAGCAATTTTTGTTTAAAAAAATCGTATTTCGAGGATCTTTCCTTAAACGATATTTCTATACAAAGCTAGATACTTTCCATTTTCAATTTCCTCGGAAATGACAAAACTTCGGCTAAAATGGTTTTTGGAGTCTGGAATATTTACAATTAAAAGATTCCCCTTATCGTCAATATCATCAATGCTAATTTTCATCAATTCTTCTCGACGACACGCACCAGCTAGTACAAAAATTGTAGCTACCTTCATCGCTAGATAGACATCATTTGGAGCATCATTAATAAATTTTGCTATTTCATCTTTCGAGAAAATTTTGGCCTTCTTGGGTCTAAATCTCACATTTTGCTTCTTCAAAAATGATGTAACTTTGAAATATTTGCTTAAATCCATGTTCTTTTCGATCTTAATAACACTTTTTAACATGGAATACTTTGACCATAAGGAACTGGGTTTACATGTTTTAGCAAGTTCCGCGAAATATGCCATAAAGACTTCTTCTTTCATACTTTTAAATTTTTTTCTCGCCACACCAGCTTATAAATGCTGTATAATCTTTCTCGAACCTGTGCCTCGACTTGGATGGCAACAAATCTAAATTTGCTATTTCGGCTGCTTTGAGAATGGATTCAGGTAATTCCTCGTCAGAAGACTCCATGGGAAACGTTTTTTATTCAAAATCGACGTTACTGATCAGAATGTACTAAAGACACTTTTAATTATCGATGACTTTTAATGACTTTGATCTTTTATAATATGAACACCGGCACCGGTCAAAACTAAAAATCTGACAAGCAAGTTTAATATATACCAGGATGTTTAAAACAATGTTTTTAAAACAATATTAATTTTTAGTGAATATTTCGTTGATTTTACACCGTAATTTGTACAATAAAAGAATACTATGCCAATAATAGAATTATACTAAGTCAAACTTTAGAATTAAAAACATTTTAAGTACCTGTTTAAGTGGGAAATTTGCAAGGGTTTACTAGTGCGGAAAAGTAACACTTTCCAAATTAAATTGCGTGCGGAAAAGTGCTGCTTTCCACACGCTAGTAGAAAAAAATATATCACATTTGTACAAAAAGCCAGTAACCATGGTTACAAACGCATTCGTATTTGGTAAGGCCAATTGGGCAAATTCCCAATTAGAAGTTCTACCCA
Source organism: Listronotus oregonensis (assembly GCA_019359885.1). Lineage (NCBI taxonomy): Eukaryota > Metazoa > Arthropoda > Insecta > Coleoptera > Curculionidae > Listronotus > Listronotus oregonensis. The sequence goes on from JAHBCN010001577.1 coordinate 105,409, forward strand.
AAAGTTTATCAGCCCGGATAAAAAAGCTTTGAGTTTTGTGATTCATAGTTGCCAGTCATAAGTATGAAGGGAAAAGGTAAGGATCACAATCTCTTATGGCTCTTTGGCTCAAAAAGCGGCCCTAGAATAGCATTATATAAAGAAGCGCTGGTGTAGCGGAGGGTATTGTGTGAACTTGACTGCAATACATAAAGTAAAGTTTGCTGAGGGAAGTAGTAAAATATTTATAAAGGTAAAAAAAAGATTATCACCCGTGGGGGTTTTCAAGTCAGGTGCAGCCTAGTTAAACAATTTATTGTTTTTTTGTATTTAGCCGTGTCGTCGGCTTTAAGACCTAGAAGGGTTCTTCGAAGCAACTTTCCAAGGGCCCACCGGGAAAGTACCGGTATCCCTGTGGGCCAGCACCAAGGAAGTTTGAAGGTGTATGGAAGCCCAATACTGTAGAACAATTGTCCAGGCGTGCAGGGCAGCGGGAATAGGGGGGTTGGCCCCGCGGAATTTGCACAATGAATAGTAGGTCAGGGCCGGATTTCCATAATTCTTTGTTACTATCTATAAAATTGACATCATCAAATGTCAAATTCCAACATTAACTGTTTTTTTTTATTTTTTGCACAAAATTGTTGGTTATTAAAAGATACTACTATAGAATATTTAAAATTATTGTGTAATATTAGATTTTATATCATCTGATATAATATGGAAAGAAGAGATGGCGCCACTTTACTGCCTTCTATTTAAATGGTCCGATATTTTTGGAAGTTTTGTATTTTTACCAAAAATCTTTGTAAATAAATAAAAACACGATTTTTTAAAATAAATTTCAAACATTGTATGATAGTATTATGTACTTATCACCAATTTTGTGATAAGAGAAGGGCAAGATAGTGTAAATGAGTTTAATCTAATCCTAAGATTCTGGTTGTACATTAAAAAGTGAAAATTTTTATAACTGATTTTTAGCATATACTTTTCACTAAAACAAACATTCATGAGACAGAATAACAGTGGTTAAAAATGTTTAGTAACCTTTGGTACCTGAGTATCCATTGTAACAGTATCCGTTAAATATTATGTGTCTACAGTATGTCGAGCTTAAAAGTTGATAATGCAAGATTAAGAAACCAAAAATCTAATTTATTTTTAAACAAATGGTATTGTCTCGAAAGTTGCCTCCTCTCCGATTTTGATCAAATTTGGTATACAGGGGTTTTTGGGGCGCTGATTACAAATCTGAAAAAATATCTTTCGGCAACGTTTCCTTTTCCGAGATGTTCATCATCAAAGTTGAAAATTAAACTAACCTCATTTTCACTATATTCTCCCGTCTTTTTGTACACAATTCTTGATTTTTACACCAAAGTGGCAACGATATTTTATAAACACCTTTAAAACCTTGTAGTTTTATTTATTTTACATCTTTTTCCATTAAATTGCGAATTTTTAAGTTCAAAGGCAGCAGCCATATTTTCTTAAAAAATAAAAGTGTAAAAAGGTGTAAAATAAACATAAAAAAAGTTTTTAAAAGGTGTTTGTGAAATATTGTGTGCCAATTTAGTGTAAAAATCAAGAATTTTGTGCAAAAAGAAGGAGGAATAGTGTAAATAAGGTTAGTTTGATTTTCAATTGATGATCAATATCTCGAAAACGAAATATTGCCGAATTTTTTTTTTTATTTTTTGTAATCAGCGCCCCAAAACCGTACCAAAATTGTACTTCCTTTCATTCAATTAGAGGGACCTGTATATATTAAAATTTGCCTGGTCTGCCCAGTAATCAATAATTTTGATCCTTTAAAAGAGTGTACTAAATCATTAAATGAAATAAAAGTACCTAAATGTAAACCTTATTTCTTTTTAATAATCCACAGAAATACACAAACATTGTGGAAATCATCTAAAAGATAGTTAAGATTGCCTTACTTTTCTCACTAATATTTCCTATGAAATTTTCATTTTCTATTATTCATAATTGATATATTATTATTTATTCGGTTACCTAACGTTACGTCTTATAAGAAGCATCTAATTTAAATATAAAAATACTTACCTAAAGTTAAAAAGACGGGTATGTTACCCTTGGATTTGCAAGACAAAACCATACAACCTCTAGTCATTTTGTTACGATATTATAAGTAACAAACAATAAACACAAAATTATAGTCACAATTTAATAAACACTAATCACTAAAATAAGAAGGTTTTGATCAATCCAAAAACGGTACTCCGGCCCCATAAAATTATAATGTGTTGATAACTTCACACTGATTTATCAGTGTGTAAGTAGGCAACACATTAAATTATTTCGTGGAATTTTGTTATTGCGATGAATCGGCGGGGCCAACTCTGACAGTTATTTTCATACTGGGCTGGACATTTTTTGATCGAATGGGCCATAGCATTGGGCTTCCATACACCTTTAAACTTCCTTGGCCAGCACGCGCCTGAATGTAAGAGCCAGCCAGCAGCTAAAGGAGCACAGTCTGGCGATTACGACGGATGTTGCAACAATTTGTTTGGTAATTTACTGATTTTTATAACAGTTTTTTGAGCTGTGTGAGAGGCAGTGTTGTCTTGATGAAAAATGTTTTTTTCTTCTGTAAACTGATTTTTTTGTACGAATATTTACATCCAGCTGGTTCAAAAGGTTACAATAATAATCTGGGTTCATTAATATTCAGTTTGAAAAAAAATCTACAAACGACATCTCTTATGCTTTTTAGAAAGCGGATACTAACACCTTCTTGGCCGATTTTTGGACCCTCATTCGCTTAGGAGTCGAAGTACTACCACTCCTCAGACTCTTGTTTTTCTTTTTATCCTTTATAAAATGCTCTAAATAAGTTTTTGTTCAACTGGCAGTCGATACGGCATCCGTTGGTGGATATTTGGAGGCTTAGAGACTGACTTGAAAAACTAAACACTAATTTAGTAACTATTTTTGATAACACATATATGTCGATTAGAAACGAAACTAGAGCGTCCCGAACAAAGTTAAGTGAAAGACCGTAGAAAGTTTAGTTAGAACTTATCATGCCAACCTGGTCAAAAGCCTTTATATGTCAAACACAGCATTCTAGGATTCCAGAAGAAGCTCAGGAAACTTGTTTTAGTTATGTGAAACAAGCAAAAGTGTATCTGCTGTGAATAAAATTCGTCATGTCTTTGATATACAGGGTTATCGAAATTATGTGTTTGCCATCGGTAACTTTTGGCAAAAAGTCACCAGTATGTTATATTACCAATTAAAAAATATTTTAAAGAGCCTTAAAAACTACCAATTCTCTTTACCAATAGCCAATAATAGTTTCGGATACATAAGCATCCAAATCTGAAAAATATTTTTTAATTTCCATTAAAGCTTGTATAATCTTATGAGCTTTAGCCTATGAGCTTAGTGCTTTATACAGCTGCAGAAGTAATGAAAATTAAAAAGTATCTTTCACATAAGATGTCCATGTCTTCAAAACTATTAAATATAGATGATATTTAAAAAAAAAATTAAAGATATTTTTGCTTGTGATTCAATATATAAGGAGCTCCATTCAAAAAAATGCACAAAGTCTATTATTAAACCTATGTTGATGCCCATATTTACGAAATTATTAAAGATAGACATGTTAAATGTAGTATTTTTTTAAATCTCTTTAAAGGATAGTTTTACTGGTGACATAATATACAGGGTATTCGATTTAAAAAAAAAATATTTTACTATTAATCTCAAAAATACGATTGTCAATTCTCTTATATCGTAATTGATCAAAGAACCTTTATTTAGAAAGCCTTACCTATAAATTGATTTGGGGTAATAATATCAGAAAGTGGCATGGTAATATATGAGTTGTAACTAAATGTTTCATGCATTACTTTACACGTCCTGTATTCTTAGTTAAAATAATCCACTAAGTAAAATCTGGTAATTTTGCAGTCCATCAGTTGTACAAAATTTATGTTTTTTTCTTATTGTAGTAAAGAATAAATTAAACCAGAAATAAGTCTGTAATATAACTGCCAAGAGTAAGATAATTTTCCTTGGTAATGAAAACAAAAATGTATATTTGTTTACGATTTTATTACACCACAGACGAATAGTATAGATTTTTATATAAAGACGAAAATATTGTTTTTAAAATACATAATGTATTTCAATAAGAAAAATATAAAAAGATCATATATGTTTTTGCATGTTAATTTATATTGTGATAATCTACATTATAGATACGAATTTAAAATCATAAACTGTATTCCTAGAGCAGTGGCGTAAATAATTTTATTTTCTGGGGGGTGGGTTAATCCAATATACCAACTTAATAAATAAATATATATATATATATATATATATATATATATATATATATATATATATATATATATATATATATATATATATATATATATATATATATATATATATATACATATATATATATATATATATATATATAATACATATATATATATATATATATATATATATATATATATATATATATATATATATATATATATATATATATATATATATATATATATATATATATATATATATATATATATATATATATATATATATATATATATATATATATTTGCCTTTTAAACTAAACTAGTGTAAACAAAGATAGGGGCATGACATTTGGGATAGATGTTTATATTTTCCGAGGCTTTCTTGCAACAATATTTGTAATCATCTGCTACTCTGCATCTGCAACCCCAGAAAAAAGGTACAGTGAAAAAAACGTGGGTTGTAGATTTAACCCTTTCCCAGGTTAGTACATGATTACAAATATTATTTTAAGAAAGCCTTTAACAATATAAACATCTATCCTCATGCGTCTATGTTTATCCACATTTATAAAATAAAATAATATAATTTTTTTTCTAAAAACGTGACAGCCCTGTAATCAGTCGTGGATTTACCAGTGGGCTGAGTAGGCTGGAGCCTAGGGAGGCAGATTTTAGGGGCGGCAAGCTTGGGGTCAAAATTATTTTTTATGTCCTACAGAAATTAAAAAGATTTATATTTATATACCTATATGTTAGTTCTGTCATTAGTGTAGTCAGAGATGTTTCAAGGAATGCCGGGTGTAATATATCGAAATACGGGGATTATTCAATAGATAATTTTACATTTTAAGAATAGTTATTATAAATATCCGTATTCGTATCCGGTTAATTTTTTTTTTAAAGAATGTTGTTATGAGTTATGGGGAAGATATATCTCCATATTCCCCACCTTGGCTACACCACTATTCCTAGGTCCATTCCAACACTTTAACATGTCATATGTTTCACCACTTAAACACATTTTTCTACAATTTATGATTTAAACCTCCGTCCTTTTGATGGACTCAAAAGAAATAGAAATACCACCAAGGACCCCAAAGGTTCAATGAAAAGTTCTCATTTCTGACCAAAATGAGTAATTTTTCATCATCAATCCTTACGGTAAAAGCCCTTTTCGTAGAAGGAATGTATTAGAAGTGACTTAGTTCAAGAATGCATACATTTTTGGTGTCACCTTTCTACTGAAAGAATTTTGGTAAAACCACATTCGGAATTATTAAAAAGCCTATCTTAGTTGCTGCAAAAACGGAAACTTTTATCCAAACCTGGAAATAGCAGTTTACATGGCTCCATGTTTCTCAGCGACAAATTGTTTGGGTGGGAGAAGCTTACCTTACTTAAAACGGTTAAAAAATTATTCAAGATCTTTTGTGCAAAACTAATGAACAAGATTTTATACGATGGTATAATTAATGAGTTTGTGAATAGAAAATTATGCAAAAGGTATTTGCAAAACTTTTATAACTTAATTGAATTTCATCCTCGTCATCAGCCGAATTGTAAGAAGAAAATTAAATATATTACTTGTAAACTGTAAGTAAGTGCAACAAAAATTGTTTAATAACGTTTACTGACTGTACATACATTATTATGTAACTAGTATAAAGGCATACCGCCATAGGCGTGCGCACAGTGGGTGCCATGGCACCCCTCACTAGTCTGAAAAAGATTACTGTATTTAAAATATGAAAATTAAATTTGATAAGGTCCCCTTTCCCCAAAAAATTCAATCCTTGGATTTTAAAAGTATGAAATGTATCGTATCCCCTTTTATTCAATTTTTTTATTATTATTTAGAAAGATCCCATGGCTCCGACCCCATAGGGGGCAGAAGGCCATTGTATCAAAACCCCTTTTCCCGCGTCCGCTCGGTCAGTTATCTTCGGCCCAATTCATTTGCCTCAGTAAACGAAGGCACCCAAGGACAATAGATTTTCTTTTTTACCACCAGTTGTTTGGGGGGAAAGTTGACATGCGGGAATACACTTGAGCTCCCGCAACACATTTTCCTTTTTCCCCCCCCAAAAGCCGACAAAAAAGGACAACCAATCGCACGTTATACCGGATAGAGCCTGAAGTTCGCCAAGTAGATCCTGGGGATTTGGGGGGTTTCTCCCCCTTTCCCTTTTCATCGAATTTTTTCCCCTGGGGCAGAACTCAATCACATACATAGAGTTATTCCTTTTATCCCCAAAGGGAACGATATCAGGTTTATTGGCGCGAATTTGATACGTAGTTGGGAATGCATAATTCCCCAAATAGGAATTTCTTTTCCCCCACTGCCCCCATATCGCCAGGAGCAAATGGCAAAATTGCTGTTTCGTCGATGCCGTAATAATGTCTGAGGTGATAATAAAGTACCCCAAGCGCATCGTTATGTCGGTGGATGTAACCACTCAACAAGCTGAAAATAAGTGCATTAGTGTTTCGGGTTGCTGACGACAAGCTCGAAACGTATCAGGAATGTTAGAAAACTGGCTTGGATACCAATGTGTTTATCACCCCATCCTGGCATGCTATAGGAAACCCTCGGTCTCAGACTTGAGCTCAGCAGATTTTAAAACCCAAACGTGAGGTTTCGATAGTTTGAGTTTTCTATGTTTCGGTAAATACTCGTTTGGGGCTTATTAATGTGATCTTCCAAAAGCATCTGTGTTCTGCTCTTTTAACTGCAGTTTTTACGGCTTTAGACTCAAGTCTTACAAATGACTGGTCTTCGTTTGGATCATTGCAAATCTGAGACCGAATTTCTCCGCTGTTGAATAGAAAAGTTTCTATTTCGTGTGCTCTTACTAGTTAACAGTGGATCATCTATTGGAACTTGACAAGCAAGACTTAAAACCATCGATTGTGCATACACGCTAAGCTTAAAGGCTACGTTGTTATTATTATTATTATTATTATTATTTTATTATTATCTCGGGCCCCCCCCATTTACCCTGCGCAGTTTCATACCGCTCCCCACCCTACGTAGATTGGGCTTCTATTAGCTTAAAAATATATTAAAAAAACTATTTCTTGTGCAATCTTAACTAAATCATTGGGTTTTAAAAATAATCTAAGTAGTCATTGACATAAAAAATTGTAATTATTATGATTGTGAACTGGGGTATGCAATTTTTAAGGTAGGTAGGGGCGGCAAAATTTGAATAGCCTACTGGCGGCAAATGTGTAAATCTGCCACTGCCTGTAATTAAAAAGTTATGAAGTTTGGGACATATGTTTATAGGAACCTTTTTCGTATTTTCATCCAAGGAGTCCTTCTGTGAAATTTTTCGTTATATTAAAGAAAATTCTTAAAAGAAAAAAAAAAAAAAACCTTTTTGACTCCCACGCTTACTCAGTCCAAAATTGTTGGTACTTACTTTAGCAAAAAAATGTCTACAAACCTTTCATTCTTATATATCACGTTCACATTAGAATAAAGATTTTTATAATCCTTTATCTATGGTTTTTATTTTAAAACTAGGTTTTCTGCTATACAGGGTGTTCCTTAATGATACGCGAATATTTAAGGTGTGAATCTACATGAAAAATTAATCATAGTATGCCTTATAAACTATGGTCCAAAAATGTTCCGTTACGAAAATACGGCGGAAATTAATTGATATTTTCGAAACCCCTAGATATCCCCCTGATATTTAAACAGCTACAGGATGAAAAGGCAAATTTTTCAATACAAAAA